>NW_020871094.1:907448-912448 GCF_003789085.1 Penaeus vannamei
CTAGTTTTTTATTGGTATTCATACCCCACAAAAGAACAAATTGATGAATGATGAACTTAACGAAAACGTGCGAGTAAGGAGACGATTATAGCATCTTTTAGTGTGTGTGTGTGTGTGTGTATATATATATATATATATATATATATATATATATATATATATATATATATATATATATATATATATATATATATATATATATATATATATATATATATATATATATACATGTGTGTGTGAGTGTATGTGTGTGCGTGTGCGTGGGTGTGTTATTTTCATGTGAAACTTGTGGAAGTCTTATATATACTTATTTTGCAATCTTAATTTCCTTTGATATGCTTTTTAAAAGTTTAATAACTTAGAGATCTCCGACCTTACTTAAAACTTTTTTCGCATCAGAAGATTATGAGGAAGTCAAAGAGGCAAGGGACAATGGTCTTAGGCTTCTCGTGTTAGCCGCTCGCATGGGGAAGGCTATCTAATGGTCGCCTCGCAGTCCTAAGGCCAAGAGATTGTAGTATGAGACAAATGTAGGTAAAGTTGTGATCAGCATCAGGATTTATTCACGCATCGCGGAACCACGTTGCGTTCAGGGCTGGAATTCTACGGAAATTCTGACTACAGATGTTTTTGAGATATTTCCCCATATTCAACTAAATTAAACTTGAAAATTGCTGGAACCATCCTGGTATGAACTGATATGATGTGGCAGACCGAACGCCATCGCGGCGGAAATTCCATCTAATATCTCTTCAGCTGGTCTTCTAGCTTGTCATCATCAAAGGAGGAGCCACAGTTCCATAGAGTGACTTTAAACCTCCAGCCCTACAACACACTCACTGTGAATTGTCGTATATTTTTAAGATGAATCAAGTTTACAGCTTAAGTGTCGCATTTTCCTGTTATACGTCTAATACATTTTCTATAAAGAGATAAAGGTAGAATTTATGTTGTTGAATGCTACATCACTGGCTTGGTAATGTATTTATTGTATATTGTTTTAGGCATGAAATAAACAAATAAGTAACGCAGGAAATCTTATAACCAACTGACTTTGATCCTACGCACTGTAACTGTAATCTAATACTCTTCCGTTTATGATAGTGTGTGGTCCAATTTTATTATATCCGTTTTCTTAATCATCTGGTGTTTAGAGAACGGCAGATATGCTGCTACGGAAACGCTGACAGCCCTGGTTGCGTTCGTGAAGAAGTCCCTCGCACACGTCTCGCTGAACTCTCTCACAACACTTACATTTTCTTCTCTCACACACACTTACTCTCTATCTCTCCGTTCTTTACACTCTCCTCTTACACGATATCACCTCACAACATCTATACTCTCAGTTTCCATACGGTAATTAAAGGAGTGGTATGGCAGCGACCGCTTTTCTTAATCTTTGCGAGAGGTAATTAAACACAACGTTTGATACAACCGCCCTCCCCTTCACCCGCCCCTCCTCCTCCCTCCCCTTACCCTCTCCCCCTCCCCTTCCCCCCCTCCACCCTCCCCTTCACCCGCTCTTTCCTTCGCCTCCTTTCACCCTCTCCCTTCTTCCCCTTCACCCCCCCCCTTTCAAATCCGCCCCAGGCCGCGCCATTCATCTCTCGCAAGACCATTTGGTAAGCATACAAACCGCGTAATGACTGAATAATGAATTCGCTATCAACGAGGCCTGAGTTAGGCATTATGGGCGTGCTTTATCGCTCTAATTTGCGTCGCCGAGGTTTAATTCGGGGAGAGAGGTTTATCCTAAGGACATCTTTTCACTCATGTTAATCTAGTGTTATTTGTCAAGGGAAAGCGGGCCGCTTCTGCGAGACGCGCTTCCTGAGACCCGCTACCGAGGGCCAGCCTTTTGACTTCATTTGATTATGCTGTTGAAGCGGAGAAAAGTGAAAGTTTTATCATCATTTCTATTTCTATCGAAGAAAATGTCGATGCCGTTGCGGGGAAAATGCTGGAACTTCTGATGGAAACGGATAAAGAGCGAATCATTAGAGCTTGAAACAAAAGAGCATAGGAAAGCGCAGCGGCCGCCCCTCGCCTCCCGCCACGGGTATGGCTAGATCAGTAGCAACTCGAGGTGTCATGACGTCTCATTTTGATGACGTCACAAAAGTTGCGATTCTATTTTTGGAAAAAGCAATTAGGTTTATAATCCATTTTGGTCCTTTCAATTAAAAAAAAAAAAAAAGATGGAAAATAATGATTTTAATGGTTATATTTTCATTGAACAATCACCAAAATGGCCCTGTGGATGAGAAGAGTGGGCGATTATTTTTATGCATGAATGATTCTTAAGTGGAATTGCTCGCAGTGGGAGTCAAACCATAAGCCTGTATTTTTACTCAGCTTGAAGGTATTAAATATACCTACTTTTATTAATACCTCCATGTACAATAGCCAACAGTGTTAAAGATTCAATGACTTTTCAGGTGTTTTTGACTTCATAAAGTCTTGTTGGCTTGGTATCATACACATTAAATAAAATGCCTTTCATTAATTTATTGAGTGCGTGGAGGTATTAATAAAAGTAGGTATACTTAATTCCTTCAAGCTGAGTAAAAAAAAATACTGTTGCTATTGGTACTACTGCTACTACTGTTAATAATGATAACTATACATTTTAGTCGTTTTCGATGTTAATGATGATGAGGCAGTTGCAGGTAAAGATGACAAAAATACCACTTGATATAATGACAACATTAAGTGCAACTTTATGGCTCCGGGAATTGATGGCAATGACAGCGTCCATAATTACGGACATCATCTCAACAGATTGGTGATAATGACATCATTTATGCCAATAGAGAGCAAGTATATTATTAATGCTTATGTCATTAATACAATATATGGAGACCTATGCGATAACGTGTAGCGAGATTCCATAATAATTAATCGCATGCTGTACAGCCAGAATTTATCAAATTGCATTACATATCGGTTTTCGAAATTTATGAGGATGAAATATTATGCTCGGTTTCCCTTGTTCCACGAATTACTTCTCTCGCCTATAAATGTTTATGATTTTCCCTCGATTTATCTGTTTGTGTGTGTCTCTATGTTATTAGTGTTGTATTAATGATAGTGGTAATGATAATGATAACAATAAAGATAAAGATATCATTAGAATGTTTATAATAACGATGGTAATGATGGTGATGATGATAATGGTAATGGTGATGATGATAATGATAATGTTAATGATAATATTTATAATAATAACAATGATGTTAATAATCATGATAATAACAGCAATGAAATGATAAATGATGATGATAAGGATAAAAATAATAGTGATGATAGCAATATCAAATAATACGATGAAAATAATGAATGATAATGGCAATAATATATAATAATAATGATGATGATGATAATAATAATAATAATGATAATAATAATGATAATAATGATAATAATAACAGTAAGGATAATAATAATCATGATGATAATGATGAAGACGATAACAATAAGGATGATAATAGTGATAAAATAACAATCATAGTGATGATGATGGTAGAAGTAGTAATGATAATGATAATAGCAATAATGATAATGATAATGATGTTGATGATGAGTATGCTATAATAATGATAATAATAATATTATTATGATAATAAAATAATGTTAAAACAATAATAATAACGATAATAATAATGACAATGATGATAATAAGTATAAGTTAGATAACAATTATAATAGTAATAATAGTAATAATAATAAATAAAGATGATAATAACAATGGCAATGATGATGATAACAATAATAGTAATGGTAATAATGATAATAATACAAAAAACAGTAATGATGATAATAATAACGATATAAGTAATACTATTTTTCGCTGTTATTAATATTGATGATAATGATAAAATAGAATCATGATGGTGATGATTAAGAAAATTCTTAATCAATGATACTTATAAGATAATGATAATACTAATAATGATAATGGTAATAACTAACGGTAACAAATGATGATAACAATAGTAATGATGATGATGATGATATAAATGATAATCATAATAACAGTAATGATAATAACAATAATGATAATAATTATAATAATGATGTTAATGAAAATGAAAGCAATGATAATGTTAATAATAATAAGTATAATAATCATAATAATAATGATGATGATAATGAAAAGGACAATAATAATGGTAACAATAATAATGAAGCTGTTAATAATGATGATATCAATAGTGATACCAACAACAGTAAGAACAATAGTAATTACGATAATAATAATCACAATCATCATGTTACTAATAATAATGATAATAACAACAATAAGAAGAACAATGACAATGATGCTGGTAATGAAAATTTTGCTGTAATAACAATCCTGGCATATTGACGGAAATCAACCCAGCCAGAAAAAGCTCCAATGCACAAGAAGATCAATACACGGAGATGGCGGAATCTGGCAACTCATTACACAACTCATTTCATTAAGTAACGAATTTGGGTTGGGGTTCCCGCCCGCTCCTCGATGTTTGGGCTGTCGAGCTCACTTTTTTTTCATTTCTCCCCTTGGCAAACAAACGTCCTACCCGCTCCTTGCAAACAAACGTTTTAATTTCTTTCCTACGCAGACAAACTTTTATATCTCCTACCCCTTCCCTCGCAAACAAACATATGTATCCCTCTCAAGCAAAGCTCTTTTGGCTAGTCTAATAAACAAACGTTTTACCTGACACCCGAACAAACGTTTCTACCCCAGACCCTAACAAACAAACGTTTTTACCCCACAACCGAACAAAAAACGTTTCTACCCTACAGTCGAACAAACAAACGTTTTACCCTCACCTTTTCCGCACATACATCGTCTCTACTCTCTCTCCTTTGCAAACAAACATTTCTTCCCCGCTGCCTTAGCAAATTAATAAATTGTTCTACCTCTCCCCTTTTCCCATTAACATATCTACTCCTCCCTCTCTCTCTCTCTCAAAAAAAAAAAAAAAAAAAAAAAAAAAAACGTTTCTACT
>NW_020871094.1:922448-927448 GCF_003789085.1 Penaeus vannamei
ATATGTGTGTGTGTGTGTGTGTGTGTGTGTGTGTGTGTGTGTGTGTGTGTGTGTGTATGCATATATATATATACAAGCCCATATATAAACATATTCATAAATACACACATATACATAGATAAAGATCTATGCGAGTGTATTTATGCTCGTAAATATATCTTGAAACCGTAACGCTACTTAGGTGTCGCGTTTCAAATGGAATGCAAGTGGCACTTTCCTGTGCCAGATAAGTATCATTCTATATTTAAGCACTGCAGTGTAACTGCACGTATCTCATGTCCGTACATGTAGCAAGTAATATTAGTCATGTGATAGATTACAATGTACCTGTGTCAATTGTCGTGCATCATTTTCATATTGGCCAATAGGTGAAATCACTTGAGAAAAGAACTTGCTAACACTCGTCTGGGTCTAGTAACAAACAAGCACCACTTTCCTGTGCCAGATAAGTACTACCGTAATATTAATTCAATTAATTAGGGAAGCTAATGTTACATTAATGTAATGCCAGGCTGTACAGTATAATAAATAATGGAAATCTTGCACTTCATCATATGAGGACCACATTCCTGTGCCAGATAAGTAGCATCTGCGCTTTTCTCTTTACGCCGTGACTCAAACAAATAGTATATATGTATATGTAATAAGAAAGAAAATATCATTACACATCTGTATCCACGTAACAAGTATGCGTCACCTTCCTGTGCCAGATAAGTATTAAATTAATTCCCTGCTCGGGGAAGCTAAATTATTCCTGTGCCAGATAAGTACCATATATTTAGGCACCACAATAAAACTACATGTATCTCATGCCCATATATATAGCAAGGAATATTAATGTCAAGTATCGCGCATCCTCTGAATAGGTGAATAGGTGAATTCACTTGATAAAATAACTTGCTAACACTCGTCTGGTTCCAACAACAAGCAAGCACCATTTTCCTGTGCCAGATAAGTACTACTGTTATGTGGATTCCCTGCTTAGGAAAGCAATGTTACAGAAATGTAATGCCAATATGATAAATGATTGAAATCATGTACTTCATTTTATGAGGACCACATTCCTGTGCCAGATAAGTACCATCTACTATCTTTTCCTTTTCAGCCGTGACTAGAACAAACAACATATGTATATGCATAACAAGAAATATAATGCCACTTTGTAGCATATAATAGATATCGCAACATGTTCCTTCACCATCAAATTAGTACACCATTCCTGTGCCAGATAAGTACCATCCGCTAGTTTTGTTAAATATAACATAGTCTTATTAGCCCATCACACTAACGTATAATTGATGTGTGCAGTCAGAAAAAAATACCATTACATACCTCATAAAAATTTGCCAGTGCCAAGCGATTATGAACGACGCCTTATACAGATAAGTCGGTTCATTCGTCTTTTTTAAGAACCTTAACGTCAGCAATGAGTCATTATTCCTAGTTCCATGTGACAGCAAGCACCACTTTCCTGTGCCAAGTAAGTAGTAACCTATAACATTTTGTATGTGTAGTGAGGAAGAAAATATCACGTAACAAAAACGCATCATCTTCCCATGCCAGATAAGTATCAATAATAAGTTAATTCCTTGCTCGGGGAAGGTAATTATGCCTTTATATGATGCTACTTTATATGTTCCTTCACCATCAGATGTGTTGAACATTCCTGTGCCAGATAAGTACCATATATTTAAGCACTGCAATGTAACTGCATGTATCTCATGCCCGTTTATGTAGCAGAGAATATTAATGTGATAGATTGCGATGTACCTAAGCCAAGCATCATGCATCATCTTTCTGTGCCAGATAAGTACCGTCTGCTATCTTTTCTTTTTAAGCCGTGATTTGAACAAACAACAGATGTATATGTATAGTAAGAAAAATAATAATACGATTAATTCGTATAGATGAATAGGTGGATTCACTTGATAAAAGAACTTCCAAAAACAAGCAAGCACCACTTTCCTGAGCCAAGCATCATGCATCATCTTTCTGTGCCAGATAAGTACCATCTGCTATCTTTTCTTTTTAAGCCGTGATTTGAACAAACAACAGATGTATATGTATAGTAAGAAAAATAATAATACCATTACACTCTTCAGGATCCACGTAACAAGCAAGCATCACCGTCCTGTGCCAGATAAGTATTACTAGTGTGAATTTTCCTGCTCAGGAAAAGCGAATGTTTTTATATAATGCCACTTTGTGCAATAATAGATAATGGAACATTATTTCTTCACTATCAAATTAGTACACCATCCCTGTGCCAGATAAGTACCATCCGCTAGCTTTGTGAAATGTAACATTTTCTTATTAGCCCGTCACTCTAATATATAATAGCTGTGTGGAGTCGGAAAAAATACCATTAAATACCTCATAAAATATTGCCTGTACCAAGCGATTATGAACGACACTATGCAGATAAGTCAGTTCATTCGTCATTTTAAGGAACCTCCAAGTCAGAAATGTGCCAGGTTCATAGTTCTACTCATATGTGACAGCAAGCACAACTTTCCTGCGCCAGGTAAGTAGCAACCTACAATATCTATACACTGGTATGGCACTGCACTTATTTCCA
Organism: Penaeus vannamei; assembly: GCF_003789085.1. Taxonomy (NCBI): domain Eukaryota; kingdom Metazoa; phylum Arthropoda; class Malacostraca; order Decapoda; family Penaeidae; genus Penaeus; species Penaeus vannamei. The sequence continues at coordinate 925,027 of NW_020871094.1, forward strand.
TATATATATATATATATATATATATATATATATATATATATATATATATATATATATATATGCGTTCAAGCACTTCCAAAAACACATGTATAGGGATATTTCATATATATGTGTGTGTCCATATACATCATATATATATATATATATATATATATATATATATATATATATATATATATATATATATATATATATATATTTACACACACCTGTGTATCATATTATCTATGTATATATATTAATGTACACCTATCTCTCTCTCTCTCTCTCTCTCTCTCTCTCTCTCTATATATATATATATTATATATATATATATATATATTATATATTTACTACACACACACACACACACACACACACACACATATATATATATATATATATATATATATATATATATATATATATATATATATATATACTATATATACATACATATATATATATATATATATATATATATATATATATATATATATATATATATACAGAGAGATATGTACATTAATATAAATACATAGATAAAATGCTACGTTTGTGTGTAAATAAGTATATATATGTGTGTGTACGTGTGTGTGTGTGTGCATATGTAAAAAAAAAAAAAAAAACAATTATACCTTTACATTGTAACACCACTTACTTGTCGTTTCAAATGGCAAGCATTTTCCTGTGCCAGATAAGTACCATCCTCTATTTAATCATTGCATTGTACTTAACTGTATAGTACATGTATATGTAGCAAGGAAAAATAATGTAACGTGAGAGATTACAATTGCCTGTGGCAGATATCAAGCATCATTTTCACATACATGAATAGATGAATTCACTTTATCAAAGAACTTGGCACCACTCATCTGGTTCAAGCTAACATGCAAGCACCACTTTCCTGTGCCAGATAAGTATTACTGTGGTTTGAAGTCCCTGCTCAGGGACGGTAATTTTAATTTAATCCAATGCCAGTTTGTACCATATAATGAATTATGATTAATTTCTACCTCCTTCATCATCATATGAGTACAGTTTTCTTGTCCCAGGCAAGTACCATGCGTTAGCTTTCTAAAACCTTTCTCATTATCCTGATACTCCAGCAAATCATAAATGTGTGTTCTTAGGAAAAGTACCTTGTATCATCATTACATAGAATAAACTGCCTGTGCCAAGTAAGTACGAATCACCTTTTTCATATGCATAATTTGTTGAACCGTATTCATTACGACAAATGTAGGAAAGTTATGAGTGAGAACGAATATCTTAACAGTACAAAAGATGCATTTAACCGGTTTCGAATGTCTTCACCAAAACATATATTTGAAATCGGTTAAGTAATCTTTTGTGTTGTGAAGATATTCATTTTCATTCATAATTTCTCTACATAATTAGGGGAATTCATATTTTATTACTTTTTAAGTAACACACCTTATTCCACTTAACATGGAAGTACCACTTTCCTGTGTCAGATAAGTACAACTGTTATGTGAACTCCCTGTTCAAGGAAGCTAATATTACTTACCTGTAATGCTACAATGAATAATGAATAAATGAAAATATATACTTCCTTCACGATCATATGAGTACCACATTCCTGTGCCAGATAAGTACCATCCACTATCTTTGTTAAAGCAAAAGCTTTTCTTACAATCCCGTTCCTCGAACAAATAATAGACGGTGTACAAGAAATATATTACAGTTATTACATTCGTTTGGTTCCACATGAGCAAGCGTCCTTTCCTGTGCCAGAGAAATTTTACTGTTATATGTATTCCCTGCTCAGGGAAGGGGATTTTACATAAATGTAATTGCAGTTTGTACCGCATAATAATTAATATACGTACTTCCTTTACAATTATATGAGTACCATATTCCTGTGCCAGTTCAGCACTATCCGGTAGGTTTTTAAAATAAACCCTTTTCGTATTATCTCGTTACTCTAAAATAATAACAATAATACAAACAAATAAAATAGTAATTGATGTGTGTGCAGTCGGAGAAAATGTTACCATTACGTGTTACATAACAAATTGCTTGTGCAAACGAGTACGAACAAACATTTTTCAATTAGATAAGTCTGTGAATTCGTCTTTTCTATCAACCTATGATATTCATACACTGCTATGTCATTGCTTTCTATTTCCCCGTATGCTCAGGGATCTCCACAAACACATTTTTATGTGTATATTTTTGTCAATACATGTGTGTCTAGTTGAAAAAAATAAAATAAAATAAGTGGCCTCATTACAAGTTTCCTGTGTCAAGTAAGTACGAAACACCCTTTTCATACGCATAATTCCGTGCATACGTCTTTCGTTAGTTCTGTCACACGTCTGGTTTCACGTAAAAAGCAAGTACTACTTCCTGGTGCCAGATAAGTACAACTGTTGTGAATTACCTACTAAGGAAAGCAAATATCACCTTAATGCAATAA
>NW_020871094.1:934948-937448 GCF_003789085.1 Penaeus vannamei
AATAATAGTAATAACAATAATATCAATCACAATAATAATGATAACTATAATAACAATGATAATAATAACGATAGCAAAGATAATAGTAACTGATAATAATAATAACAATAATAATAGTAATCATAATCATGACAATGATAATGATAATAATAATAATAATAATAATAATAATAATCATGATAATGATAATAGTAATGATAATAATAATGATAATAATAATAACAAAGATAATGATAAATAACAGTAATGATAATGATAATAATAATAATAACAATAACTCCAATTGTAATGATAATGATAAAAATAATGATAATAATAATAATAATAATAATAATAATAATAATAATAATAATAATAATAATAATAATAACAATAATAATAATAATGATAGTGATAATGGCAATGAAAATAATAATAACAATGATGATGAAAATAGAAATAATGACTATGATAACGGAAATTTCATAACAATTATGATAACGATGATAAGTCATAATGATATTACTACTAAGGATGATAATAGAAATTATAATCATGATAATGATAATAATATAACGATAATAATGATGATAGTGATACTGACAGATATAATAATGGCAATGAAGATATTTACAATAATTACTACGAGTAGAATCCACCAAGGCAGTAGGTGTAGTTTATGTAATGATATTGGTAGCAATAGTAATATTGTCATGATCATCGTCATTGGAATCATAATGATTGTTGTTATTACTGTTTTCATTTTTACTATTATCATAATCATTACTATTATCATTATTGTCGTTATTCTTGTCTGATAATTATTATCGTTACTAATGATAATGATTACTAGTTATCATTAATAATGGTGATAGAAGAAATAATGATAATAATTTTCATATTTTTTTGGTAATGATGAAACAATTCTTGTTATCATTATTATTATTCTTTTTATTGTTGTTGTTATCATTACTTGTACTATTGTTATTATAATTGTTATTATCATTATTACTATTATTATTATTATTATCAATAGCATAAACATTATCATTATTATCATTACTGTTATATGCATTATCATTATCATCTTTATCATTATCATAATTTTTATTATCATAATTATTATTGTTATGATTAATCATTATCATCTTTATTTTTGTAGTTGTTATTATTATTATTATTATTATTATTATCATTATTTCTGATTTTATTATCATTACTATTGTTATCATTATCATGAACGTCATCAGCATTATTGATATCATTCTCATAATTATCATTATCGTTAAAATCATAACTGTAATCTCAACTATCATTACTTTCAACCACTGAATTTCAACCTTTTCCTGTCAAGGAAAACGTCCCATACACAGGATCCATGTCTAATCCTACGATGGAAAACGAGTATGTTAAACTAGTTGTGGTAGGACATTACATAACGCTAAACAGGCACTAAAAATCATGATATATAATCCAACTACAAGGGGATAAAAACACATGTTAATCGTCTTGGGAAGCAGATGGTATTGGTTAGCACTAGAGATTCCGGATCAACAGACGTAACGGACAAAGAAGAGGTTGTGTTCAGTAAAACAGGATAAAGTTCTCGCCCTGGCATGCTTTCGCGTTGGTGCTGCCAGCCTCGTTTCGCCGGCCGCCTGCCTAACATAAGCCAGCTGGGGACGCAGGTTCTCGACCTTTACCCTGCGAGCTACCACGGGCGGACTGAGCTCGGTCCAATAAAAATCAAGGGAAATTGACCAATGAAATTATCCAGTGGGACGTATATTTCCTCAAATTGCAGTAGAAAATACACCCGAAACATATTTTTTGGACATTTTTGGCTTTACGGGCTGCTAACAGCTTGGAATAAACGGAATTAATTCCTAGCCCAGACCGAATCATAGCAGGCGCTTCACTAAAAAGCATTTGTTTTCAAGAATAAACTCTATGATGGTTTCAGAAAAGAAAATAGACATTTCAAGGTAGTTAGTCTTAATACAGTTAACTATCTTTTATGAAAATATGCAATGCCTTGAAATATAAAATGTGAATGACTATTTCGTTGCTGTGAGATCGAGTTGCTGAAATATTGTTGAAAGTATTTCTGAATGGATTCTGAAGCTGGTTGTGAGAGCGACACAAACCTTTTTGTGAAAGAAAAAGTGAACGAAGGTCATTTTAAAACATTTTGCCTCTACATACATGCTGTAGGAAACAGTTTCCAGTGAGATTAATAACACAGTATATAAAACAGACAAATACAAAGAAAAGTAGATATACAAAAAATAATAATAAAAAGTAGGGAAAGAGAGAGAGAGAGAGAGAGGCAGACAGAGATAGATAGATAGAGAGAGAGAGAGAGAGACGGCACAGAAGAGAGAGAGACAGGAAAGAAGATGAGAAAGAGAGTGAGAGGTGGGGAGGGAAATATTAGTGAAAGAGTGAGGAAGGAAGAGAGAGCGAGAGCACGAGGAATAGATAAGTGAGAGATAGAATGAGAGGGAAAGAAGAGTGAGTG
>NW_020871094.1:942448-944948 GCF_003789085.1 Penaeus vannamei
CCAGATAGCCATCACGGTAGATAAGCATCTGCTCATCTATTTCCGTCCTCCCGTTTTGTATTTCAAAAATGATGTGTCTGGGATCTGGCATTTCTCTGAATTCTACTTTCCGCCACGGTTAGAATAAATAGATAGATAAATAAATGAATAAAGGAGATTACTGAAATGATCACCGAACTGCGCGCCAAAAAAAAAAAAAAAAAAAAAAACTGGTTAAAAAAGTGGCGAGACTTTCCTTGTATTATGCATAAGCGTCGTCACAAAGGGGCGGGACTTTACTTTCACCGACTTCAGCGAACCTTCCCTGACACGCATCTCATATCACGTGACTGGCAAAGAGACATACCAGCCCTTCGTGACAATATGCATACGGCGACACGTATCTGCATTGCTATGTGAGCTTTTAAAATTCCCGCGCGAGCCACTGCCCTCTGTTGGTCGTCAGTTACGTAGCGAGTTATCGGATAGGGATTTTTATTTCTTATGTGTATTTTTTTTACGCGTTGTACATCTTTATTCTCATCAACCTGCGGAGAAAATAGCTTATATGAAAATGTCTAAAATTGTGTTATTATGTCCATTACCATGTGGCAGTGTGAAACTGAAACTAGACCAAATTTCCCCCATAACATATTGGCAACACCAATTTAGAAAGATCAATACATTCTTTTTTATACATTAGAAAATGATGTACACACACACACACACACACACACACACACACACACACACACACACACCACACACACACACACACACACATATATATATATATATTATATATATATATATATATATATATATATATATATATATATATATATTAATGTGAAGAATATATCATGCAAATCATTATGTGATATAGATAGATAGATAGAGAGAGAGAGAGAGAGAGAGAGAGAGAGAGAGAGAGAGAGAGAGAGAGAGAGAGAGAGAGAGAGAGAGAGAGAGAGAGATCCATGCATACATACATACATACATACAAACATACATATATACATACATATGTATGCATATCACATAAAAAAAATTGCAGAATGATATATTCTACACATAACCTAGACATAACTATGCATATACACTATACTTCCTGTCGATACACCTGATACCCCCCCCCCCCCCGGCCTTATGGGTCATGTTAATATCTGTATATATATGCTGATGTACAGATTATCAGAACCTCATAAGCTAAGTCACTGTGACTGGTTGTTATCTCACGCTTTGTGGTCACCGGGAGGCTGTTAATTACTATCACTGGGAGGGAGAGAAAAGGGTTAATGAGAGAGAGAGACAGTGTGAGAGAGAGAGAGAGAGAGAGAGAGAGAGAGAGAGAGAGAGAGAGAGAGAGAGAGAGAGAGAGAGAGAGAGAGAGAGAGAGAGAGAGAGAGAGAGGACGAAGAGAAAGAAAGAGAAAAAAGAGAGAGAGGCGAGAAAAAAAAGACAGAGAGAGTGAGAGAACGAAAGAGAATGAGAGAAAGAGAGAGAGAGACGAAGAGAAAGACAGAGAGAAAGAAAGACAAAGAGAGGCAGAGAGCGAAAAAGAAAGACAGAGAACGAAAGAGAATGAGAGAAAGAACGAGAGAGAGAGAGAATACGAAACAAAGAGAGCATAGACGGGAGAGAGAGAGAGAGCGAAATAATAAACAAACGAAGCCAGGTAATGGACGCCTGTGAGCTGCTGTTTCCACTGACTAATTTGATTACTCGCTCGCTTTTACGGGCTTTTGCAACCGTATCCTGCAATCCGCAACGGTCCCGCTGAACATCCAATCATGATCAAGTTTATTGCGTTGTAACGTCTTCGGTTCCGGTGCGTTTCTTGCGGTCGGAGTTAATCGGATTCCGCTCTTTATCTCGTAATTTCTTTCTTTATTGATTGATTGATTACCATCATTATCAGGATTATCATTATTATTTTCATTATTGTTAACGTTATTATTATTATTATTATTATTATTATTGTTATTATTATAATTACTATTATTGTTATTATTATTATGATCATTATTATTATTATCATTATTATTATCATCATCATCATCATCATTATTATCAGTATTGTTTCTGTTATCATTATGATTGGTATCATCGTTATCATTTTCATTGTTATTGTCATTTTGATTATTATGATTATTGTCGTTATTATTATTATCATTATCATTATCATTTTATTATTATCATCATTTCTATTATCATTATTATTATGTTATTGTTATCATCATCATAATAATAACGGTAATAATGATATGATAATGGTAATAATAATTATTATTATTATTACTATTATTGTTACTATTGTTATTATTATAATTATTATTATTACTTTTCTCGTTATTATCATTACTTTTATTAGTATCATTATTTCTAGTAAAGCACTAAGAAATAAGAAAAAAAATAATTATCATATCAAGAAAAAGAAGAAGCGAGAACGAAAGGAAACAAACGAAACAATACAAATAATAAAAAAAGGAGAGAGAGAGAGAGAGAGAGAGAAAGATGA
>NW_020871094.1:959948-962448 GCF_003789085.1 Penaeus vannamei
TAAAATAATGATAAACAACAATAAAATAACAATAGGCAGTGATAATAAATAATATTATGATAAAAGATAAATGATAAAGTATATAATAAAATAATGATATAAAACAACAAATAGTAGTAAATAATGAATAATTGTGGACAGTAAATGTGCTAATGCTAATAAGGACGACTGTAATAGAATAATGATTAATAATAATGATAATGATGATAACAGTAGCAATAGTAATAATAATGATGATAATAACAACGACAATGATAACAATGACAGTAAAGATGATGATGATGATAATAGCTGACTACATAATGATAATGATGAAGGAAGCGATAATGATAACAATGCTTATAAAAATAGTAATAGTAATGATAATGATATTAATAGAAAATGAATAAATAAATAAGTGATGATAACAATGATTATAAGAATACAACAACCATAATAAGAAAGAACAAATATTTATAATAATGATAATAATGATAAAGAAAATATGAAAAGTGATGAATATTCAGTAATAAAATATAAAGTAACAATAATAACAAAATTCCTGGATTATGATCCAAAATTTAAATGGCTTTTAAGTCGGGCTAAGACCCACAACCAGTAAAATTTTCTTTAAAAGTCTGTGTCTAACTTCATGAGTTATCCTAATCACGACCCGAGTCCCTACTAAAATTTAATGGCGTCTAAGTTGGGGTTAAAACACACCTCTGGTAAAAAAAAATAATAAAAAAAAAAAAAAAAAAAATCTGCTCGTAACTTTGTGAGTTATCGTGCTAACCAACTAACCATCGCTACCAAAAACATAACCTCTCTGTCGGTGGTAATACTAGTACTGATGAATAGAGGGAGAGAAAGAGAGATAGATAGAAAGAGAGATACAGTGAGACAGAGAGAGATAGAGAGAGACAGAGGGAGAAGCGATAGAGGTGAAAAGAGAGATATGGAGTGAGAGAGAGAAAGAGAGAATATTATTATCGTATTTACAATTATTATTATTATCATCACAATGACAATAATAATATAAAATAATAATAAAGAAGATAATTAATGTTGATAAAGAGTATATGAATATAATAATAATAATAATAATAATGGATGATGATATATGATAGGAGCAATAATGAAAAGATGATATAATGAATGCTGAAAAATTGAATAGTGATAATATAATAACATTAATAAGTATAATGATAATAAAATGATATTGACGATAAAGGTAATGATCATAACAATAATAAAAATAACAACAGTGCTAGTAATGATATCATTAATGATAATCATGACAGTGAGAATGATGTTAATGATAAAAATGATAATAACATGTAATAGATTAAAGTTAATGCTATTAAATAACTAATATTCGATAAGCAATGGGATAATACAGAAATGATACAAGCTCCAATATTCACGGTAAAAACCCCATACCCAAAAATTGATAATTAAATAGTAATTAAGTATAATACACAATAATGACAATAAAGTATCAAAACAATAACACACAAGTAAATAAACCAATAATAACAACATAATAGCCAACAATTTGCACAATATGATACATGAATATATAAGATCATATATAAATCCAAAATAAATAAAACAAATGTTATGTAATGCACGATAAGCAAAAAACAACAGTAAAAATAAGAATAAAAAGAGATGCTTGTAGTAACGATGATAATAATGACAACATTGTTGATAACAATGATGAAAATGATAATAATTGTAATAAATATAATAACAATAATAAAAGTAATATGATAATAACAATTACAATCAATATGATATAAGTAATAACCATAATGATGAATATATTGATAATAATGATGATGATAATGATAATAATAGTAATAGTAATAACTACAACAACAACAGTGATAATAAGAGTTACATATGAAACGGCAAAAATATTGTGATGGATTTAATCATGATAATGATCATGGTTATGAGATGAATAATGATGAATATTAGTACAATACCACAAAAAACAAATATCAATGATAACAGTATAAAAGTAATAATGACAATAATAACAATAAGATTATGATAAGATAAATAGTAGCAGTAGTAGTGGTAGCAAAGATTGGCAAACAGTAAATAATGAGTATATTAACGACAGCAAATAATAATATCAACAATTGTATAGCTGAACAATAATGGTAATAAAAATATGATAACAATAATAATAATACAATTATGATAACAAATATAATAACAATTATGATAACAATAATAATAATACAATATGATAACAATAATAAGAAAATCATGAATTAACAATAATAATAATAACAATTATGATAACAAATAATAATAATAATAACAATTATGAATAACAATTAATGAATAATGATAATGATAATGCTATTCCTAAAATAACAACAAGCGATAAAAACAAAGGAAAGCAACATAAGAATGATAGCTAATACGTTACTGTCTGTATGTGTTTGTTTCTCACTTTTTCTTCCTCTCTAGAAAAAAATATCGTTATCCGTAGAGTTTTATA
>NW_020871094.1:967448-979948 GCF_003789085.1 Penaeus vannamei
ACGTTTACTTGAATTCCATTTGTTACAATGGATATTCTGTTTGCTGTGACTTATTGTCTGGTTATTTGTTTCTAAAGCACCCCCCCCCCTTGTGTGCAAGGAATGGCCGGGGTTACCATCCAATGGCAGCGCGTGGGATTGACCACGGGTGAGTAAGATTGCTAAACGAGAATGCTACTCGTTGCACCACACAACAGAGAGAGAGAGAGACAGAGAGAGAGAGAGAGAGAGAGAGAGAGAGAGAGAGAGAGAGAGAGAGAGAGAGAGAGAGAGAGAGAGAGAGAGAGAGAGAGAGAGAGAGAGAATAAGAGATAGAGAAAGACAGACAGAGGGAGGAAGAGAGAGAGAGAGAGGTGAGAAGTTACAAACCTTGACTTGATGCCAACCTTTTCCATATTCCTTGACTAGTTGGCAATATTTTAGTATGTTTTTCCACGCCCATCAGCTCATATATTATTCTAATGACCGGGTAACAGGTTTACATTTACTTCCGGAAAAGAACATTAATCAAGTCATTTCGGGAAGAGAGAGAGGAAAGAAGAATAGAGGGAGAGAGGAAAGAAGGAGAAAGGGAGAGAGGAAAGAAGAAGAGAGGGAGAGAGGAAAGAAGAAGAGAGGGAGAGAGGAAAGAAGAAGAGGAGAAGAGGAAGAAGAGAGAGGGAGAGAGAAAAGAAGAAGAGAGGGAGAGAGGAAAGAAGAAGAGAGGGAGAGAGAAAAGAAGAAGAGACAAGGAGAGAAAGAAGAAAAGAGTAGAAGAGGGAATGAGACAAGAGAGGAGAAAAGGCGAAAGAAGACGGATGATAACGAAAGGAAAAGGGAAGAAAGAAGAAAACGGGGAAAAGTGATTGTCAAGAAGCGAGGGGGAGAAAGAGAGGAGAGAAGGCGGGAGAGGAAAAGGAGATAAAAAGAAGGGAGAAAAAGACGCGGAGAGAAGGTAATAAATATTGAAAGAGGGAAGAAAAGAGAAGAGAGGAGAAGAAAAGAGAAAAGAAGCGGAAGCGGTTAGAGGAAAGAGGAAAGGAAAAGAAAGATGAGGAGAGATGAGAAGCGAGTTTAATTGAGAATAGGTGAATAGAGGTAAAAGGAGAAATAAAAAAAACTAAACAAGAGACAAGAGGAGAGAAGGAAAAAGGAAATAATAGGATGGAGAAGAGGGAGAAAGAAAGAGAGATAGAGGATGAGGAAGATAAAGACGAAAAAAAGAAGAAAGTAAAGGAAATTGAGAGAGAAATACAAATATAGAGACATCCCAACAGAAAGAGAGAGAGAGAGAGAGAACAGAAGAGCAACAGAAAGGGATAACAGTGAATTGCTCTCACAGGAGACATTTAACCGGAAGGGAATGGGGGAAGGACAAAAAGAAACGACAAAGGCTCAAAGAAGAAAAATTACCAGAGAACAAATAAGCACAAACCGGAAAAAAAACAGAAAAAAATATATGGAAAACAGAAAGAGGAGGAGAGAGGGGGGGTCCGGGGGGAGGGGGAAAGGGGCAGCGCATTAATCCTTTATAGATTCGGTACTTAATCCGTACGCCACCCAATCAGCGCCGAGGGGGGGGTGGGGAGGGGTAGGGTAATGAGAAGGAGAAGGGAAGGGTGGTGAGAGGGGGGGGGGGGGGGGCGAGAGTGTCCAGCGAAGCGCAAAGAATGAAGCAAAATCGTTGGTCTCTAAGGGAGGGGGAAGCGAGGGGAGGGAGGGAGGAGGGAGAAGGGAGAAGACTGACGATGTCCCTCAGTCCGCTCACTCTGACGGCGGACATGTCTGCGGTGGGGGTGGGAGGCAAGGGGGGGGAGAGGTGAAAGGGAAGGGAAGGAGGAAGAGGAAGGAAGTGGGGGAGGTAAGTGGAAAAGTTGAGGTATTGGAGAGGAGGGGAGAGGGAGGGAGAAAGGGAGCAGGAGGGGGAGAGGGAGAGAGGGAGTAGGGAATGGTAAAGGGAGAGAGGGAGTGCGGAGTCGGAGAGGTAGAGAGGATGGAGACCAAGATGAGCGCCGCTACATCCTTTGGGAGTCGGGGAGGGAGAGAGGGAAGGGGAACGAACATGAGGAAATATATCTAGAACAACAGAAATTAAGAACGGAAATAACAAAGACCAGAGAACAAGACCAAGAGGCACAACTACAGAGCCTTTCACCAAATGGCACAGGAAGTGGAGGCATCGAATTGGCTCACGACCGTACCAAGAAGAGCGAAGGGATTTAGCTTCGACAGGAGTTCACCGACGCCCTCGCTCGAAGGCATGGCTGGCCCTTGGAAGGTCTTCCTCAACAGTGTTCCTGCGGCTCTCCCTTTGACTCAAGCCATGCCATGAATTGTAAAACAGGTGGCTTTGTTGTCGTCCGGCATGATGAAGTCAGAGACGTCACTGCTCAGTTGCGGAGAGAAGTCTGCCATGATGAGAGAGTAGAGCCAGAGTTACTCCCGACTGGAGGAAGAGGCTTCGAACTGAGATCGGCGAACACGACAGACGACGTTCGCGTTGATGTCAGCGCGAGAGGTTTCTGGGCTCGCGGACAGAGGGCCTTCTTCGACGTCAGGATGTTCAACCCCATGGCCCCTAGCAATAGGGGTCAGGAGCTGAGAGCTGCCCACATCAGACATGAGCACGAAAAGAAAAGGGAATGCGGGGAGAGGAACCAGGAGAGGTGGACCAGGAATCCTTCTACCTCCTCATTTTTACGACCACAAGAGGAATGGCGCCAACGACAGCAACGTTTTACGCAATCCAGACACAGCAGCTTGCAGAAAAAAACAACAGCCGACGAGCAGTGTCATCGCGTGACGTTACGGTTAGCACTCCTGTGTCTTCGAGGGACGAGGTCTAAGCAACCACCCTACACTAGCGTAAGGGACACGGACTTCGAGGAGATTGTGCAAGAGTATAGAATAAGTGAGAATACCTAAAGTACATGCCGTATTGATTGAATAAATAAATGAATAAAGAAGGATTTCGGCCACAGTCACTGGCGAGGTCGGGTCCAATGAAATGTATTCTGAAATGTACATATATAATATTCACAACATATCCTCTTATAATAGGAATGGAAGCCACATGAAGAAAAAATTGGGGAAGTGGGAGAGAGGGGGGGAGGCCGGGAAGTGGGGAAGGGAGAGATAGAGTCGGCAGTGGGGGAGGAAGAGAGGGAGTAGGGAGTGGTAAAGGGAGAGAGGGAGTGCGGAGTCGGGGAGGGAGAGAGGGAGGAGACCAAGCTGAGCGCCGCTACATCCTTTGGGCGGGCCGAGCAATACGTCAAGATAACATATAGCTTTGAGAAAAAAAAAGTGAAGGGGGCCTGGCGGGAGAGTTAGATGGGATGGGAAGAAAACGGTGCATCGATTTAATTTCTTTGATGCATAATTGGCGTGTCACGTGCAGGGCTGTGTGCTCACTCTCAAAAATTCGGCCAGGACATGCAACATAATGTGCTTGCACGCACACGCATGATTTCATCTATGCGCACATGAACACAACACAGGGAGAGAAAGAGAGAGAGAGAGATCAAACGGTGAGGCCGCGGGCACTAAAGAAAGAGAGAGAGGTAGAGAGATAGAAAGAGAGAGAGAGAAAGAGAAGAAGAGGGAAGGAGAGAGGAGGAGAGAGAAAGAGAAAGAGAAAGAAAAGAGAGAGGGAGGGAGAGAGAGAAGTAGATGAAAGAGAGAGAAGGAGGCCGAGGAAAGAGATAGAGAGAGAGAAGGAGAGAGAATGGTGGTGAGAAGAGGAGGGAGAGTGAGGGGAGGAAGAGAGAGAGACAGACAGACAGAGAGAGAGGAGAGAGAGAGAGAGAGAGAGCGAGAGGAGAGAGAGAGAGAGAGAGAGAGAGAGAGAGATTACAAATACCCCGCCTCCTCTGCCTGTACTCCACAGTGCCTCTCGGCTTGAGGACTTACTCGCTCACTTGTAGATTTCTATTCACACTCGGCGCCAGATCTATGCCTCACTCGGTGCAATTCTCCACCCCTCAGACCACCTTGTCCTTGTCAAACGCACTCAGGCAACCATCCACTTCACCACTCAGCACCATCCCTTCACCACTACAGCACAACCCTTCACAGCACTTTACAGGAAGCCCATACTTTCACCACTACAGGCAACGCGAGATCATCCGTTGTGCACCACTGTATCGGAGGCCCAATCTCTTCTCACCACCTTCCTTTCGGGACGCAACTCACCACCATACTCTTCAATCACCAGGGTCACTTCTTGTTCCTTTCCACCACTCACCCACCATTCTCTTCATACACCAACCTTCCTTTCACCAACTACACCACCATGCTCTTCATCACCGTAATCCGCTGGGTTCCACCAATGTATGCGAGCAACATGAGCACTCACCATACAGTCTTCCAATCACCGCACCATCCCTTTCAGCCACTCACACCATCTCTTCAAGCAAGCCGAACCGTTCCTTTCACCAACTCACGCACTCATCTCTTCATCACCACCTTCCTTTCACCACTCACCACCATCTCTTCAATACCACCTTCCTTTCACCACTCACGCACCATCTCTACTTCAATCAACCACCTTCCTTTCACCACTCCACTTCACCATCTCTTCCAATCACGCACCTTCCTTTCCCACTCACCACCATCTCTTCAATCACACCTTCCTTTCACCACTCACTGCACCATCGGTCGGTTGCAGGAGGTCAACCACCTTCCTTTCACCACTCACCACGGCATCTCTCAATCAACCACCTTCCTTTCATCACCACTCACCAACACCATCTCTCAATCACCGACGCTTCCTAATTCACCACTCACCACCATCTCTTCAATCACTCACCTTCCCTTTCACACTCCACCCACCATCCCTCTTCAATCACTCACCTTCCTTTCACCACTCACCACCATCATCTTCAATCACCACCTTCACTTTCATCCCAACTACTCAACATCCTCTCAATCACGCACCTTCCTTTCCACCACTCACCACCAATCTCTTCAATCACGGCACCTTCCTATTCACCACTCACGGTCACCCATAACTCTTCAATCACGCAATGCATCCTTTCACCAACTCACCACCATCTCTTCAATCACGCACCATCCATTTTCACACTCCACCACCATCTCTTCATCAACGCACCATCCGCTTCACCACTCAGCCACCATACTCTTCATCAACATCCATCCTTTCACCAATCAACAGCACTAATCTTTTCAATCACCACCTTCCTTTCAGGACCACTCACACACCATTCTCAAATCACACCATCCCCTCACACAACTCACCACCATACTCTTTCAATCACGGCACCATCCTTCACCACTCACGACACCCATCTCTTCAAATCAGCCATCATCCTTTCACACACTCACCACTATCTCTTCAATCACCTGACCTTCCTTTCAGCACCACTCCCAAACCATCTCTCAATTCACCAACATCCCTTTTCACCACTGCACCACCATCTCCTCGTCACCACATCTCTTCACTCACTCACCACCACTCTCTTCAAATCACGCATCATCCTTTTCACCACCTCACCACTATCTCCCCTCATACTCAACCATCCCTTCACCACTCACTCACCATCTCACCTCGTCACCACCATCCTCTCCCACTCACCACCATCTCTTCAATCACAGCATCATCCTTTCACCCAACTCACCAGTATCTGCCCTCATATCACCACCATCCCTTCGCCACTCACGCACCGTCTCCCTCGTCACGCACCCATCCCTTCACAACTTACCACCGTTCTCTCTTCGTCACACCCACACATCCCTTCACCAACTCTACACCCCGATCTCGCCTTCGTCACCACGCATCTCCTAATCACGCGACTCAGCACCCATCTCCCATTCGTCCAACCACCATCCCTTCACCCTGCAACGCCACCGTCTTCCTCGTCACCACCATCCAGTAGCTTCACCACTCAACACCCACCGGCTCGCCTCGTCACCACCATAACCCCTTCACCACTCACTCACTGTCTCCCTCGCAGCAAAACCACCATCCCTTCCCCACATCACACCACCATCTCCGCATCGTCACCACCGGACCAATCCACTTCCACCACTCACCGCACCGTCTCGCCTCGTCACCACGCATCCCTTCACCAATCACGCAACCGTCCTCCCTCGTCACGCACATCCGCTCCACCACTCCAACCACCGTCTCCCTCGTCCACCACCATCCCTCCCACCAACTCAACCACCGTCTGCCCTCGTCAGCCACCATCCCTTCACCACTCGCACCTAGACCGTCTCCCTCGTCACCACCCATGCCCTCCGCACTCACCACCCATGCTTCTTCAATTACCACCAATGCCCTTCACACTTCACCAACGCAGTTTCCCTCGTCACCAACCATCCCTTCACCACGCAACTCAGCAGCACGTCTCCCTCGACCACCACCAATTCCCCTTCACCACTCAGCACGCATCTCCTCGTCACCAACCAAACCTTCAACCACTCACGCAACCGTCTCGCTCGTCCACACACCATACCCTTCACCACTCACCAACCGGTCTCCCTCGCCACCCCATTCCCTTCACCAACTCACGCCACCAATCTTCCGCTCGTCACCACCATGACCTTTCAAACCAACTCAACCCCACCGTCTCTCTCGTCACGCATCATCCCTTCCACCACCAGCACACATCTCCCTCGTCACCACCATGCCTTTCACCACTCAACTCACCGTCTCCCTCGTCAGCCACCAATCCTCAGCCTCACCACTCACCACCATCTCTTAATCACCAACCATCCTTCTACCCTCACACACCGTCTCCCTCGTCACCAACCCCATCCTTTCACCACTCCACCAAGTCTCCCTCGTCACCACCATCCCTTCACCGCTCACACACCATCTCCTCCTTGCGTCACCACCCTCCTTCACGCACTCACCACCGTCTCCCTCGTCACCACCAATCCCCTTTCACCCAAACTCACACACCTTTCTTCCTCGTCACCCACCATCCTTTCACCACTCCACAATAGCACAGTAACACCGTCTCCCTCGTCACCACCATCCCTTCACCACTCACCACCAATCTGCTCGTCAAACACCTCCCTTCACGCACTCACCACCGTCTCCCTCGTCACCAACCATCCCTTCAACCACTCACCAACCATCTTTTCAATCACACACCATCCTTCCTCAACTTCCACCATCTCCCTCGTCACCACCATCCCTTCACCACTCAGCACCATCTCCCTCGTCACCACCATCCCTTCACCACTCACCAACCGTCTTCCCTCCGTCACCCAACCAATCGCCTTCACCACTCACGCCCGTCCTCCCCCTCGCCATCCCACCATGGGCCTTCAACCACTCACACACCGTCTCCTCGCCACACCATGCCCTTCACTCACTCACCACCAGGTCTTCCCTCGCCAACCACCATCCCATTCACCACTCACGGCAACCATCCTCCTCGTCACCACCATCCCTTCACACAACTACACCACCGTCCTGCCCTCGTCACCACATCCCTTCAACCACTCACACACCGTCTCCCTTCGCCACACGACCATCCCTTCACCACTCACCACCAAATCTCTGTCAATCACACCATCCCCTTCACCACTCCACCACCCCATACTCTTCAATCACCACGATCCCTGTCGCCGCACACTGCACCAACCGTCTCCGCTCAGTCACCACCCATTCTTCACGCACATCACCACCATCTCTTCAATCACCACCATCCCTTCACCACTGCACGCACCGTCTCCCTCGCCACCACCATCCTGTCACCACTCACCACACCGTCCCTCCCTCGTGCACCAACCATCCCTTCACACCACTCACCACACCACCGTGCTCCCTCGGTCAACCACCATCCCTTTCACAGCACTCCGTCACCGTCTCTCGTCACCAAACGCATCCCTCCACCACTCACCACCGTCTCGCCTCGTCACCACATCCCTCCACCACTCACAGCCGTTCCCTCAGTCCACCACCATCGCCTCCACCAACTCACCACGCGTCTCGCCCGTCGTCACCACCATCCCTTCACCACTCACCACCATCTCTTCAATTACACCCATCTCCTTCACCACATCACCACCCGTTTCCCTCGTCCACCACCCATCCTTCACGGGCACTCAGACACGGTCCTCCCATCGCCACGCACATCCCTTCACTTCACTCAGCAAGCCATTCCCTCGTCACCGCCACCATATCCCTTCACCACTCACCACCGTCTCCCTCGCCACCACCATCCCCTCACCACTCACCACCATCTCTTCAATCACCACCATCCCTTCACCACTCACCATCCCTCGTCACCAACCACCAATCATCACCACCACCTGTCTCCCTCGTCACCACCATCCCTTCACCAGCTCAGCACCATCTCCCTCGTCACCACCATCCCTTCACCACTCACCACCGTCTCCCTCGTCACCACCATACCTTCACCACTCACCAACCGTATCCCTCAGTCACGCACCATCCTTCTCACCACTCGACGCACCGGTCGTCCCTCGTACACCGACCATCCCTTCACCCAACTCACCACCATCTGGCCTCGTCACCACCAATCCCTTGCACCACTCACCCGTCTCCCTCGTCACCACCATCCCTTCACCAATCACCACCATCTTTTTCATCACACCAAACGCATCCCTTCACCAAGCTCACTGAGAGACGATCGCGTCTCCCTCGTCACGCAACCATCCATTCACCACTCAGCACCATTCTCCACACGTCAGGCAACCGAGGCACTTCCGTTCACACTCACCCCGTCTCCCTCGTGCGACGAGCCGAAGTCCCGTGTCACCCACTCATCCACCAGTCTCCCTCGCCAACCACCAATCTCTATCACCACTACAGCAGCAAAACCGTCTCCCTCGCCACCACCATGGCCCCTTCACCACTCCACCCAACCGTCTCCCTCGCTCAACAGCCCAGCCATCCCTTCAACCAACTACCACCATCTCCGCTCGTCACCACCATCCTGGCCCTTCCGAGAGCGGACTAAGCGAGCGCACCGAGTCATCCCCGTCAAGTGCAGCGGTAGCGATCCCACACTGTCGAGCGTCAGGCGATGAACCGCAAAAGATAAACTTTACCGAGCGATACTGCCACACCTCTCTTACCAGGGCGCGTGGTCACCGCACTTCAACTTCAATGACATCTCTATACAATCACAACATTCGACACTCACACAACTCTAGCGACTACAGCGAGTGGCAAGAAAGTACGGCGCGAGCTTCGAACGGGTATGCCACGCGTCTTGCGCCTCGTGGTTCACGCACTCTTATTTCTTCTACTCTTCCACTGAACAACCCAGCGCGATTACTCTCTACAATTCAGCCAGGCGCAAACAGCTTCACACACCGAGTGCTCCCTCGTCCAAAAACAGACCATCCCTATACCACTCAGCGCGAGCCTATCTAATGCCTGTGGTGTATTATAATCCACGAGACCATCCACCTTCACGCCGAACTCACCACACTTTCCTTTCACCACTCACCAACCATCTCTTTCACCACTCACGGCCACAGTCTCTCCTCGTCAGCCACCATCCCTTCACCACTCACCACCATCTTTTCAATCACCACCATCCCTTCACGTCACCACCATCCCTTCACCACTCACCACCGTCTCCCTCGTCACCACCTACCCGCCCGTCGACCTCGCCTCTCAGCCGAGCGACACAACACAAGTTTCCAGGATGTGTTGTTGGTTAGGCGCTCGACTTGGACGCAATCCTCTTATAAAACAAAATCCAGCCTAAGTCTATAGCGAATTCTCTTTGGATTTTCATTTTTATATGTATTTCAATCGTGGGAGCCGTTTGCTGCGTTGAATTAGTTATATTTTAATTATTTTTAGGCTCTAGGTCTTTCATATTTTTTCCTTTTTTTTTTCTTTCTTCTTAACTTGCAGAAAAACTGGTATCGCAAATGTCGATCTGTAAGTCTTTTGGTAAAATAGGAGCTGAATTTCGAGAAATATTGAAGGAGAAAAAATACTTCTTTGCAATCCTCTCTTTGTTGATTTGATTTCTATGCATTCTGGCTTTCTTATTTTTCTTTCTTTTTTTCTTTGCCTGCCCATTTCTTCTCAACCCTTCTTCCATCTCCTCTTCCTCTTCCCTTCTCCCTCTTCCCTACGTTGGCCTTAATCTCCCTCCCTACTTTGCCTCTCTCTCTCGTCGCCCCTCTCTTCTGCCTCCTCTATTTCCCTATTTCCGTTCCTCCTTCTTCCCTCTCGCCTTCTTTCTTTCTCCCCATAATCGCTCTCCTCCTCCCACTCCCTCTACTCCTTCCCCCATTCTCCTTCTGCTTCCCCTCCCCCTTCGCCCTCTCCCTCTCTTTCCCCCCTTTCTATCTTTTGCTTCCTGCTTCTCCTGCTCTGTCACCCCTTTCCTTCTCCTTCCCATTTCCGTTTCCACAGTGTTTCCCTGTCCCCCCCATTTCCTACCCCGCCTCTCCTGCCTCATCTGTGCCCCCTCTCCCCCTCTCTCCCTTTCCCCTCCCCACTTCCTCTCACCTACTCCCTCCTTCCTCCGGTCGTTGACACTTCGTCGCTACGAAGCCGTCGCTCGAGAGACCTTTGAAAATTTGCACTTCATTCACTTCCCCCCCCCATCCCTATCCCCCTCCCCCCTCCCCGCCCCCTTGCAATTAATTAACCATCCGATAGACTTCGTTCGCTCGCCGCCCGACGGATCCTCCCGATGTCCGTCAGTACGCCCACTCTGACGGCGGACATGTTTGCAAGGGGGGCGGGAGGGGAAGGAAGGACAAGGGCAGGATGAAGACAGGGTGCGAAAGAGGAGGGAGGGAGAATGGGGTGGGAGGCAAGGGGGAAGGAGGAGGAGGAAGGGACATGAAGAACGGGGTGCGAAAGAGGAGGGAGGGGAGAATTGGGTGGGGGCAAGGGGGAATGGAAAGGAGGAAGGGCAGATGAAGACACAGAGGTGCCGAAAGAGGAGGAGAGGAGAATTGGGGTGGGGGGCAAGGGGGGGGGGAGGAGGAGGAGGAAGGGCAGATGAAGAACAGGGGTGCGAAAAGAGGAGGAGGGAGAGGAGAATTGGGTGGGGGGCAAGGTGGGGGAGGAGGAGGAGGAAGAGCAGATGAAGAACAGGGGTGCGAAAGAGCAAGGGGGGGGGGAGGAGGAGGAAGAGCAGATTGGAAAACAGAGGTGCGGAAAGCAGGAGGGAGAGGCAGAATTGGGGTGGGGGCAAGGAGGGGTGGAGGGGAAGTGAGGGAAGGGCAGATGAATGAACAGGGGGTGCGAAAGAGGAGCGGAAGGAGAATTGGGGTGGGGGGCAAGGGGGGGGGGAGGGGGAAGGAGGAAGGGCAGATGAAGAACAGGGTGCGAAAGAGGAGGGAGAGGAGAATTGGGTGGGCGGGCATGGGGGGGGAGAGGAGGGAGAAAGAGCAGATGCAAGAACAGGGTACGAAAGAGGTGGAAGAGGAGGTGGAGAGGGAGGAGAGGAGAAGGACGAGGGTAAGGATAGAGGTAGAGGGGCAAGGATGCGAGGAAAGAAACGAAGGAGAAGGGGAGAGGAAAGGAAAACAGTGGAAAAAAGAAGGAGGAATAAAAGAGAAGGAGTGAGGAGAATGACGGAGGAGGGGGAGAGGGAGGGGAGAGGGAGGGGGAAAGGGGCGCGCGGAGGACATGGTCACAAGCCGAAGTGAGTGACTGCGCCGGCCTGATAAGTCTGACAGCTTATAATCGGTGTGACAATCGCGGGTTTGGCGCGGCGGAAAGGGCGGTGGGGAGGCGGAATGGGGAGGGAGGGACGGGGAAAGAGGAGGGAAGGGAGGGCCGGTAGAAGGGGGATCGCGTTGTGGAGACCGAGCAGAGGCAGGCAAAGCCGCGCACGCGAAGAGGTACCCCTCTCCTCCATTATATAGAGCCGCTAACCAACGTGCCTGTTACTGATCCGCCTGCTAGAGCGTTTCGCGCACGATCGGTGTCTAGATCGATCGTATGGAGCACTCCTCCGGGGGATCGTCTCCGAATACTGGTGTGAACAGCATCCGTCAACACTAGGGTAACTACCATCAGGGTACAAATCGACGATGAGAGTAAAGTTAAGAGAAGCGAAGACGGTCTCAGGCAGGTAGGAGCAGAGAGCACCGTCATAGTGAGGAGAGAAGCAAGTTATAATAACAGGAGAGAGAGAGTAAGAAAGAAAGAAGAGATGAGAGTGAGAAAGAAAGAGAGCCTACGGAAAATCACAACCGAACAATGCACAAGGTCTTGCCCAAGAGAAGATAAGTACGAAGCGCAGTAGTCCGCACCAAGAGTGTACTTCCTTTGTCAGTCACGCTCAACGCGAGAAGCATACTTAGCCGCGAAGGCGGTTGTGAGAGAGAGCTCGAAAGCAAGAAGAGTGATAAGAAAGAAAGAAAGAGAGCGAGAGAGGAAGAGTAAGAAAGATAAAAAAGCGTTTGCACTGAGAGTACCTGAGTCAAGATAAGAAAGAAAGGATACCTAGAGTCCCCGCCCGCTCGGACTTCCCGAAGCGGCTGGCTACCTCGCCTGTCATGAGATGGCGCAACTGGAGGGCGTCGCGCGTATCAGG
>NW_020871094.1:994948-997448 GCF_003789085.1 Penaeus vannamei
TGTGATTATAAGAGTAATAATGATAATAATGATAATAAATAATATCAAGGATGATAATAATGATGGTAATAATAATGGTAATGATAATGATAATAATGGTAATAATAGTAGTAATGTTAATAATGATAATGATAGCAATAGAAGTAAGTCGATAATAGTGCCAATAATAATAATGAAAGTGAAAACAAAGATAAAAAGTTATAACCATGATAACAGTAATATCATTGATGATAAAAGTCATTATCTAATCGATGACCATGGTAATGATAATAATAACGATGATCATTATAATAACATTAATAATATTGATATCATTCAGAACAATGATGATAATACTAATAGATACTAATAATCACAATGATGATAATGATAATAGTAGTGATAAGGATAATGATGATAATAACAATGATGATAGCAATAATAATTTCAATAATTATAATAATAATGGTAATGATAATAAAAATAATAACAATGATAAAAATGATAACAGTAATGATAATAGTAATAATAATGATAATGATAATAATAGCAATGATAATAACAATAACAATAATAGCAATAATGATAATAATAATGATAATGAAAATGATAATCAAAATAATAAAAAATAATGATGATAATTACGATAATAATGATAATAATAATGAATAATGATGAGGATGATGATAATAATGATAATAATGATAATGATAATGAATAATGTTGATGATAATAATGATAATAATGGTAATAATAACAATAATAATGATAGCAATAATGATAATAATGAGGATGAGAATGATAACTATAATGAGAATGAGAATGATGATAACAGTAATGAAAGTGATAATTGATATAATAATAATAATAAAGTGATAATGATGGTGATAACAATTATCATAATAATAACAACAACAACAATACCAATAATAAGAAAGATAAAGATGATGAAGATGATAATGATAATGATAGTGATCATCGTCATAATGGAATGAAGCAAGGTGTAATGATAATGAAGACAAAGCTAAAAATCTGACTTCAGTGTGTTCCCTTAACTTCCAATATTTGCCGACGAGAAAGTAATACCGTTTAATAGTTAGACTCTGAGTGCCACAATTAGAGGTCCAAATGTGACCCCATTTCTCCTGAGCAGGGCATTAGCGGGGTCATCATTCGGATGCGTTTAACAACCCTTGGCATCGACGCAAGGTAAAAGAGAGAGAGAGGAAGGAAGAATGAGAAAGAGAAGAAAAATAAAAGCGATTGGGAATGAGGTATTTATGGGTATGAAAGATTTTCTGAGAGGAAAAGAGGAAGAAAGGAGTGTGATGGACGAGAGAGAGAGAGAGAGAGAGAGAGAGAGAGAGAGAGAGAGAGAGAGAGAGAGAGAGAGAGAGAGAGAGAGAGAGAGAGAGAGAGAGAGAGAGAGAGAGAGAGAGAGAAGAAAGAAAGAAAGGGAAGAGAAGGAAGAGACAGATAGATAGACAACGATATCAAGAGGAAGTGACAGACAGACTGACAGTGGCAAACCAGACAGTGAGACATATATGAACACATATTTTGTCACATTAATGAAACAAGTTTTAGTGAAAGTTAATGTCGAAAGAACAACTAAAGGGCCTATCAAGGACTATTGTGATGCGACCGAATTGAACGTGACTGTGTTCTATGATATGCTTCCAGTGTGTCGAATCTGCAAAATCTGCTGCCCAATTTACTTGGAGATCTGCGAACAGACTAAAGAAGTAAAAGAAAAAAGAGAAAAGAAGAAAAAATATTGTGTTCGCTTACCTCTATGCGCCAAACATCTGAAACAGAACAAATGAAGCGGATTAGTGTTATAATCAATATATCAAACTGTATGTACATTTACAACTGTATGTATGTATTACATAAATTGGTACATGTATGTATAAATGCATATATATGTGTGTATATGTGTAAGCGATCCCAGCCTAATAATAAATAAATACAAACTGTATGTACAATATACGAACTGTATGTATGTATGTACATAAATTGGTACATGTATGTATAAATGCATATATATGTGTGTATATGTGTAAGCGATCCCAGCCTAGATGCCGCACAAGGAAGCCCGCCATTTCTCTCCCTTTATCTACTGCAATAATCCTTCCGCCATGCAGGGTGTTCTTGGAGGCGCTTCGTAAGTAAATCAGCTCCCTTACTGTCTGTGTGAATTCTGTGAAAAAATGGGGAAAAAAATGTATCATCTAAGCGTCAGTTCTCATGAAATCCTCCATTCCTCGCAATTTATTCCTCGTTGCGCTTTCGTTTCCCATTCTCTTGCAAAAGCCGAAGTGAGTCTTGACGTAAGCAAGTGGATACGTAGCGAAAAAAAAGGAAAATAATCGTGAGTTCAGTATGGCGAAGAGAGACATAAAAGCATCGGTGTCTGTAGTTCTGACAACAGTGTTAGATCCTCTTCAGCCTTTAGTGGAGCGAATAAGCGGAGAGAGAAAGCCGTAAAAGGAGAATTGAATGCAGCAGAAAGGTAGTA
>NW_020871094.1:1004948-1007448 GCF_003789085.1 Penaeus vannamei
CAACAAAAAAGCAATAGCTTTTCAGTTTGCATCAGAAAATAGAAAAAAGTATATGAAATCAAATCCTTCAAGAGAATAATTCACTATTTCGGACACAAAAGGCAAAACGATTCTAGCATAAAAATATTCATATACAAATTCTATCAGATATGAGGGAAACAACATCAGATTTGGCTGCTTTGTAACAGATATTCTGATATCTATAAGGATAGTGCATCTATGCTGTTAATAATGCATTTAGGAGTGCGTGACAGTGACTCTCTCTCTCTCTCTCTCTCTCTCTCTCTCTCTCTCTCTCTCTCTCTCTCTCTCTCTCTCTCTCTCTCTCTCTCTCTTCTCTCTCTCTCTCTCTCTCTCTCTCTCTCTCTCTCTCTCTCTCTCTCTATCTCTCTCTCTCTCTTTCTCTCTCTCTCTCTATCTATCTCTCTATCTATCTCCTTTTGAATCTCCCCCCCCCCTCTTGCTCGTTTTATTTTCGGTTTCTTTCCAATTACTCTGTCCCTCCTCTTTCTCTTTTCTCCTCGCCATAGTTTCTATCCCTCCCCCCCTCTCTCTCTCTCTCTCTCTCTCTCTCTCTCTCTCTCTCTCTCTCTCTCTCTCTCTCTCTCTCTCTCTCTCTCTCTCTCTCTCTCTCTCTCTCTCTCTCTCTCTCTCTCTCTCTCTCTCTCTCCGGCATGACAACTGTAAAGTTGATATAAGCCTCAATAAATCAGCTGTCACTTGCATTTTTCTTCGGCGATTTGGCATGCAGTGCGTCACGCAGGGCAGGGCATCCATCCTTCTCCCTCCTGTTGTTGTTGTTCCTCTCAGCTGACGTTTCTGACGCGGGTTTATGTAACAGAGACAGAGAGGGCGAGCCGGGCGATGGAAGAGAAACTTAAGTAGCGGAGGTTTGATATATTGGCGTAGTTGTGTTTCTCTGTCTGCATTGTTTCTGTTTCTGTCTGTCAATCTCTTTTGTCTGTTGTGTGTGTGTGCACAAACTCATATATATATATATATATATATATATAT
Source organism: Penaeus vannamei (assembly GCF_003789085.1). Taxonomy (NCBI): domain Eukaryota; kingdom Metazoa; phylum Arthropoda; class Malacostraca; order Decapoda; family Penaeidae; genus Penaeus; species Penaeus vannamei. Next base: position 1,005,963 of record NW_020871094.1, read on the forward strand.
ATATATATATATATATATATATATATATATATATATATATATATATATATATATATATATATTCATTTATTTATTAATTTATTCATCTATTTATTTTTATTTTTATTTATATACATATATTGCTGTCTGTCGTCTGTCAGTCTCTTTCCCTCCCGCTCTCACTCTCTCTTCGTCAATGCATTTCATTAAAAAGTCATTCCCAACCTCATGCAAATCGCAACAAAAACAATCCATCCGATTTGATGTCCTCGTCACTTCCTTAATGAGAGTAAAAAATGAGGAATCACGGGAAGGGAAAGTCAGGAAATTGGCTAAATATCCCTTTGGCAGACTGCCGATGACCGCGCGGCGCAAGCCTGCTGCCAATGCTAGACTAGACCGTCCTGTGTATTTCTTGAAGGAGAGGAAAGAGAAAAACAAATCATTACCTAGACGAACGTCAGTCATGAGGATTTATGATTCTCGCCGTCAGCAATGCCCTGAAGAAAAAAGCCCTGATCGACTGCAAATCAGACGAATTTGTCACATGTGCACCAACGCATTCTTGCACGTTGTCATTTTCATTCTGTTCGCCAACCGTCCGTAACGAGGCTGTTCACCCCGTTGCCTTGTTCCCGCGTGCCCTTCCTTGCCCTCCAGTCTCAGCATGAAGAGTTGATAAGCGTGCACTGATCTCCATCGAAGACGTCACGCCGAGTGTGAGTGTGCATCATAGACCTGGTATCGGAGCGCCGAGTGACCGTGGCCATGCAAGACTGACTCACTCGCGGCAGTAGACTAGGGCCATTGCTGAACGACTTCCTGTAGATAACGGAAACCTGTCATCGTGTCCTTCCTGTCACATTCTTACTTTCGCCATGTATTTTGTCTGTTCTCCAGTTCTTGTTTATTTTAGTAGATGCGGCCATAGGTAGGAGCTACAGCAGACGTTCCAGCACTTAGTCTTGGGATCGTGCAGTTGCTGAAGACAAAGCCTAGCACACGGTATGAAATTAGGCCTCGAAGCTGCCAGGTAGTCCTGAGTATCCTGCAGATGGAAGGCCCCATTTGCAGTGCATTCGGCAATCGTGTCTTTGTCAGATATGATCCCTTTCATCAGCTTCTCCTTTATCTTAAAAGCTTATCCCTTATTTGATGAAGCAACGGCCCTGCAGGTGCTTCGCTAAACTTCAGACTCGCAGACTTTGCTGTTGTCAAGATAATAAAATTAACTCGAAATTACAGTTACCCCCCCCCCCCCCCCGCAAACCCTGCAGTGTGCCAATACATGTACCAGTAACGTTGTCGAATATGAAATTATTCTAATCTCTGGGGCGGACGTTGGGCATTTTTCATTTCCGGAACTCCAAGATTTTCCGTTCGGATAATCTTTACAACTCTTCGCATGTCAAGGAGAATATCGTCAGGTATACAACGCAGCTAGAAAAGAAAAAAAAAACTTTCGCTGCATTTTGCATGAGGCTGCAGCGCCGACCGCTTTCCTGTC
>NW_020871094.1:1009948-1012448 GCF_003789085.1 Penaeus vannamei
GACGGAGAGAGTAGAATAGAGAAAGGAAGCAGAGGAGATAGGCACGGGGAGATGGAAGAGACGGGAAAGAGAGGGAGACGGAGAGAGAGGAGAGGCAGGAGAGAGAGAGAGAGAAAGGGGAAAGGCAAGAGAGAGGGGAGACGGAGAGAGAGAGAGAGAGAGACAGAGGAGAGGCAAGAGAGAGAGAGATGAGAGGCAAGAGTGAAGGGAGACGGAGAGAGAGAGAAAGGGGAAAGGCAAGAGAGAGAGAGAGAGAGGGAGAGAGAGAGAAAGAGAGAGAAGCAGTAAAAAAGAGGAGGAGAAAGAAGAGGCGGTGGTAAAAGAAGAGACGGAGAGAGTAGAAGAGAGAGAGAGGGGAGGGAGAGCGAGACGGGTCGGAGTAAAAGATCATCCGCTCTGCTTATGGACGAAGGGAAATCTAGCGAGAGAAGCAGCCCGCCTCGGCCCCTCGGGACTTCGGGGGGAAACGAACGCGGATTAATGTCGGTGAATAGGAGGCGGAGTAAAAGGGGAGTGGAAAAGCAAGTGGTGATAAAAATAGAAGGAAAGCAGAGGGTAATAACAAGGGTCTAACAAAGAGTTGATGAAGCAAGTGCGTGGGGCCGTTGCGATAACCAAAGCAGGTTTGATAGTTAAAAACAAAAACAAAAACAAAGAAAGAACATGTTACAAACCAGTTTGTCTTTCTACCTGCCTAATAACACACACACACACACACACACACACACACACACACACACACACACACACACACACACACAACAGACATACTCCCACATTCGTGTTCGTGCAACGGGTGCATTTGTCAGCTATTCTGCCAAATCAGTTCCAATTGCCACTCAATCTGCAGATCATTCATCCGTTCTCTTCTCTTTCATTCTCACTTTCCTCTTTATCTTCCTCCTCCTTTTCCTTGCTAAATCCTTTGAGGAACACCAAGCTCTTCCAGAAAAGACATGCAACATTGCATTGCCCGAGGCTGACATCCCGAGGGGGAGAGTGTGTGTGTGTGCGTAATGTGCAAATCGAGCAAAACTCGAGATCTGCGCAATTGGCTCAATTTGCTCCGAACGCGCAAAAGCCTCCGTTTCCCTCGCGCGTTTTGCTCACTCGCTCTCAATCTCTTGGGAAGGAATGGAGGAAGAGAAGAGGCAAAGGAGCTGTAGACTGACATGAAGGAAAGAGCTAATGGTCATGGAGGAAAAACAAAAACAAAGGGTTAGTCAGACACAGAGAATCGAGGGGAAAAGAAAGAGGAAAATGAATGGAAATAGACATGTGAATTTATTCTTTCGGTTCTCCTTTGCTGGTTAGTCGACCGACAATGGTTATAAAACGGAGCAAAAGGGAAAGAGAGAAAGGAAGAATGAAAACGGAATTTTCAATAGAGTGTCCATTATCGGCGGCTACGTGTAACATACACACTTATATAGCGTGGCAAGGCACTTATTCGCCACCCCCCCCCCCATCTGTTCCCTTCCCCCTCTCCCATTTTACCCCCACTCCTCTCCCCCTCTCCCCCCAGCTCTCCTTCCCTCTCCCTCTTTACCCCCGCTCCTCCCCCCTCTCTCTCTTTTTATCCCCCCTCCCCCCAGCTCTCCTTCCCTCTCCCTTCACCCCCCTCCCATCTGTTCCCTCCCCATCTCCCATTTTACCCCCACTCCTTTCCCCCTCTCCCCCAGCTCTCCTTCCCTCTTCCATTTTACCCCCCCCCCCTCCCCCCTAATCCCTTTCACCACCCAGCTCTCCTTCCCTCTCCCTTTCACCCCTAGCTCTCCTTCCCTCTCCCTTCCTCTCCCCCCCCCCCTCCATTTCTCCTTCCCGCTTCCTCTCCTTCTCCTCATTACTCCTTCCCCCTTCCTCATGTCTTCCTTCGCCGCCTCCTCCCTTTGCCCCTTGCTTGGAGGGACCTTCACAGAGATACACTTAAGGGCCCGAACGAGAAGGGTAATTGCTGCCGTTGTTCCTAGGTGACGGGAGAGAGAGGGAGAGAGAGAGAGAGAGAGAGAGAGAGAGAGAGAGAGAGAGAGAACAGAGAGAGAGACAGACAGACAGAGAGAGAGAGAGACAGACAGGCAGACAGACAAAGACAGAGAGAGACAGAGACAGACAGACAGACAGAGAGATAGAGAGACAGACAGACAGAGAGAGAGAGAGAGCTCGGTCCTCTCAATAGCAGCCACCCTCGATATCACTTCATCTCCGTAAATGTGCTACGACATGCTACTTCCCGGCGCAATACCCCCCCCCTCCCCCCTCCCCCACCATGACACGACGCCGTCTCCCCAAGTCGTGAGGCCGTGACAATAGGATGCGCTGATGCTTGACACCGGCGGCATATCTGGCACACGCTCTTTAAGCCAATGACAAATGACAACGGCATCTTGTGCCAGGGCGGCCCGGGATTGTGTTGACACGCTCTTGTGTGGAGATGTTTATTCTGCTGATGAGGCCCCGGTGGCACTGGGGGACGGGGGCGGGGGGGGGCGGGGGACGGGGG
>NW_020871094.1:1032448-1034948 GCF_003789085.1 Penaeus vannamei
TCCCCTCCCTCCCTTCCCTCCTCCCTCCCTCCCTTCCTCCCTCCCTTCCCCTCCTTCCCCTCCCTCCTCTCCCCCTCCCTCCCTCCTTCCCTCCTTCCCTCCCTCCCTTCCCCTCCCTCCTTTCCCTCCTTCCCTCCTCCCTCCTTCCCCCCTTCCCTCCCTCCCTCCCCCTCCCTCCTCCCCTCTCCCCTCCCTTCCCTCCCTCCTCCTTCCCCTCCCTCTCTCCTCTTTGCCGTTCCTCCCTTCCCATTTTTCCTGCTCTCTTCACTCCGGCTTCTCCCCGCGAGCAGCCTTCGACATTACCTTCACGGACGCTTCACTTACCCTTCCTTTGCCTTCGACGCCGGACGCAGCGCTCTCATTAGGCAAGTCATCTCCTCCTGCTCTTCTACTTTCGCACATTACCTTACAGGCTACGTCTTTCGATCTCCTTTTCAGCACGTATATTTTCTTTCTCCTCTCTCTCTCTCATTCTTTTCACTCTCTCTCTCTCTCTCATTCTTTTTCACTCTCTCTCTCTCTCTCTCTCTCTCTTTTCTCTATTTTTCCTTTTTCTTTCTCGCTCTAACTCTCTCATATTATATAATATATATATATATATATATATATATATATATATATATATATATATATATATATATATATATATACACATACATACATATCCATACACACACAAATTAGTTATGTTCAGACCCTCATTTCGCAGCTTCTCCCGAGACGCGAAAAACGCGAGGCGCCGCCTGTGTAACTGCTGCGTCATTTGAGCGAATTGAAGTCTGAAAAATGTATAGGGACTGACACGAACTTCCCTTTATCACACTTCCACACGCCTAAAAGCTCTCTGACTTGTACAAAAAAAGAAGAAAAAAAGGCACACGCACACAAAGAGAGAGGGGAGGGTGGAGAGGGGGAGAGAAAGTGAGAGAGAGAGAGAGAGAACCTTCTATCCATCTCTCTCTCTATGCATATATATATATATATATATATATATATATATATATATATATATATATATATATATATATATATATATATATATATATATATATATATATGTATATATATATATATATATATATATATATATATATATATATATATATATATATATATATATATATATATATATATATATATATATATATATATATATATATATATATATATATATGTGTGTTCGAGAACATTATTTATTCGACATTTAAAAAGGTGCACTGTTTCTGATTTTATAGATGCATATCCGTCACTGAAACATTTGTTTACAGATTTTCATAAATCTAAAGGAATATCAATATAGCAAAATTTAGTTATATAACAAATAGAGTAAATTATAATACTCATCTATAAATGGTTTGTTTGTTTAAATGTTAACAATTCATTCGGGGGAAAGGAATGAGTTCGTTACTTAACGATTTCTGGCCTTCTTCCTAAACACAGGTAAGCTGAGTGCTGGTATTTTAAGTCATGTTTCACCTTGATATTATAGATCACAATGCTTGATAAGTTTATTAACATGGTTGCCTTCCCCCCAGACACAGAGAGAGGAGAAATGGAAAAATGTGGCAAGAACAACACGCCATAATGTTTTATTTGAGATAGAATACCTATTGTTTATTTAGTTATTTTAGTCGTCCATGGATACAGTAACGGAAGTAGTCGCAGGTGACAGTTCCGTTAGTATCAGTTAATAGTGTGAGAAGGAATTTATTCATTAGAGTGAAGAGTAAAAGAAGGAAATCGGAAAGTTTAAAAGAAGGAAAATGATTGCTTTATGTCCTAGGAAAAATCATGGAATGCATGGTGATAGACTGGGTGTGAGGGTCGCAATTTCGTCTCGCGTATATTTTTATTTTGTTTTTTAATATAATTTGATTTCTAATTAACAGGAAATGGAGGGAATGAAGAATTAACCTTAGATACGAATTGAATAATTTGAGAATATTGCTTATTTTAATCATCATGTGTATTGCTAAGATATACAGAATGATATGCCATTTGTTCATTGTTTGATTATTGAATGAAATATTAAGGTTTACAAATGTTTCCATTGACCGTTAAAATTTGACACACACTCAACAGAGGAATTAATTCATTCCCACACCCACGAGCCTTAATAAGACCGTTAGGTTACGCTGCCCATCAGATTTAACAGACAGTAAATACAGTCTGAATAGGCCTACATTTAAACAAACTTGGCATATGAAGAATAATCTAATATGACATGACAAAAATTAAGTAGAAACTTAGATATGATAGATTTATATATGGAACAATTTTTTTTTACATATATATATATATATATATATATATATATATATATATATAAATATATATATATATGTGTGTGTGTGTATGTATGTATTTATATATATATATATATATATATATATATATATTATTATATATAATATATATATATATATATATACACATATAACATATGTGTGTGCATGTGTGCGTAGGGTATTATCTTTTTTATTATATAACTTTCTGTCTG
>NW_020871094.1:1052448-1059948 GCF_003789085.1 Penaeus vannamei
CTACTGAATAGTAATAAAGAGGCTTGCTTATTATGAGTGAGAAGAATCAAAATGACACTTTATGGGTTGCAAACTGCAGAGCAACAAAAGGCTCATTCCAGAAAACTAAATGACCCAAATAGCACAAAAACAATATTATTAATAATAAAAAATTAAAAAATAAAATAATAAAAGTATTAGAACCATTCAGGTTTCGACACGGTCTACAAAGGGTTATAAGAATGAGAAGAAAAACATGAATCTTATAAACATTACCTCGTGCTTGCGTAGGAATAAGAGGTAAAATTGAGATAGATTGTCATTATGTTGTTGCCGGTGATTTGCCTGTCCCAGTTTGTTTCTATAAATGTCTCGATTTTATCCATGGATTTTGATTTTGTATTCTTGTATTGTGAAAGTGGCGTCTTGCTTTGACCTCATTGGCAATTGTTGGTTCCCTGATCCTGGCCTGGTCATGGTATGGGAATTTTCCCATGTATATAGATGCTTGCACCTCAGAGGAAGAGAGAGGAAGGAGGAGGGGTATGAGCACACACACAATATATATATATATATATATATATATATATATATATATATATATATATATATATATATTATATATTGTGTGTGTGTGTGTGTGTGTGGTGTGTGTGTGTGTGTGTGTGTGTGTGTGTGTGTGTGTGTGTGTGTGTGTGTGTGTGTGTGTGTGTGTGTGTATAAGGCCTTTTTATAACAAGCTCGCAACGCCAAACGGTTTGATGCACTGATAAATGTTTACCCTGCACATTATTGGAACCCGGTGAAACATCTTTTCATTTTGTACCAAAGTTTTTGCCCCTCCATTGATACAGTCTGATACACTCCGGCCAGTCACTCAAAGCGCAATATTTTCCAGACATATTTCACAGTCTCAGATAGGAATTTTTATTTTCATTAATTACAAGTCGCATCGTTAGTGTCTTGATGCAAAATTCTAATCCAAAGGTGCATAAAATGTCTCTGTTTTTTTAGCAGTACCTCATATACATGTTCACTCGATGTGAGTAAAATTTGATGTTAATAGGACTGTCGCTTGAACGTGGTAAGCATTTCCAATGTGTCGGAATCCTATGACTTGGCATTGACTTCGGTGGGACGAATGCCTTCGAAAATATTCTGTATTTACATGATACAACCTTACAGGCTCAAAAATATCAGAGAATGGACTGTGTACCTTGATTTGTTGTGATGTGATTTAATTAATAAGACAAATACACCATTGGTCATTGGAATTATCTAGTTGTTTGATTTCGGACACGGAGCTCACCAAAGATGAAAACCCTTCTGCAACTTCCACTTTTTATCTGAAGGATAATCTTTTGACTGGATCTAAGGAATACATTTGAAAGTTTCCACAGCTTTGTGAAGCGAAGAACAGCAGAGTAAGGAAACGTTTTCTATTTTATTTGAAGCTTCTACAATATTTTGCTTGTAGTTTAAGATCTCATACTTGCCTATTGAATACTCTAATGGAATTATTTTATTTTTTTAATGTGAAATTAAGAAACAAAATACTTTTCTATTCAAAACTTTGTATGTCAGAACAAACTTCGATGCCATCTTGTTATGTAGCGACCATGATACAACATCAAACATGTATTAACGTGTTTGAGGATGCTACATAAAAGGCCCACATACACACACATACACACACACACCACACACACACACACACACACACACAACATAGAGAGAGAGAGAGAGAGAGAGAGAGAGAGAGAGAGGGAGACAGAGAGAGCGCCCATGATGCAATATGAAACATGTATCAACATGTTTGAGGATGCTCCAAAAAGGCCCATACACTCACACACACACATACATATATATATATATATATATATATATATATATATATATATATAGAGAGAGAGAGAGAGAGAGAGAGAGAGAGAGAGAGAGAGAGAGAGAGAGAGAGAGGAGGGGCCGGAGCAGAGCATGTGTGCGCCGATAGCGGTCCCTCGCGGCCGAGTTCGCCGGAGTGCGAGTGACAAATGGCCGGGAAAAATGAAATGCGAACAAAGGCAACGAAGAAGAATGAAATCCGACTTAAAGGAAATGCAAATATGAACAGGGAAGTATTGCGATACTGGTTATGATGACGATGATGATAATGCTAATAATCATAACAAAAACAACTATAACAACAACAGTGATAATGATGATAGTAATGATGATGATAACAATAATAATGAAAATTATGGATAATAATAATAACAATAATAATCCTAATCATAATAAATCATTATGATAAAAATAATAATTGATTATGTTATTAATGATATTGATAATAATTCTATTAATACGGACAATATTTATTACATCAATAATGATAACAATAAGGATAACATTGATAACAGTTAAATCAATAATAAGTGTAACGATAATAATGCTAAAATAACAGTAATAATAACATAAATAATAAGTAACAAAGATAATGACAGTAATTAAAACGATAATGAGAGTAGTGGTTCCTGATAACCTCACAGAACGAAATTATGCTTTTTTTAATTGTTAATAATAAAATTTTAATATATTTATTTTGTTTATGATGGCTATATAAATAATAACGATGGAGTAGATATTGTCAGCTTTACGACATTCAACTGATGATTCCTTGGTGGTTGAGAGCCGTTCAGTGTAAATGAAATTCACATCATAAAATTACATGTGATCGTTGATAAGAGTCTGTCCTTAATATCATAATTATTTTTTTATTGTTAGCTTTATTATTATTATCGTTTTATTATCATTTTCGTTATCATTACTTTTATCATCATTATCAATAATGTTATGATTATTACTTTTATTAGTATCATTACTATTATCATTATTATTATTACTATCATTATTACTATTACTATCATTATTATCATTGTTTTTATCATCTTAATTTTGACGATTATTATTATCATTATTATTTTCATTATCATTTTTATTATTGATATCAATATTATTGATATTGTTAATATTATTATCATTATCATTGACTGTCATCATCATTACAAGAGAAACCATATTACTAGTAATATTAATAATGGTATTTATAATGATAATGATGATAATATCAATGTTAATACTAATAATGCATGATGAGAATGATAATAATGAAGTAGCAGCAAGCATAACAGTAGTAATGATAAAGATGATAAGGATAATAACGACAATAATCCATTTGATATTGCTGCTAATTGAATTGATAATGACACTAATGATAACATGAAAGACCAACAATTTTCCGTGCTATGATTTGTAAAAGAATATTGATGATAAGAACGCTGTCAATTAGCATGGCAGTGATAATGATGTGTTACCAATGTTAGTCTTTATTATTGCATGAAAGGTTGCAATGATGACAGGAGAAATTGCATCAATAAAAATCTTATTAATAATCATGATAATAACGGTGATCACAAAACAAACAACAACAGTGACAATAATAACGGTAATACTAATAACAGTAATAATAATAATAATAAGGATGGAATGGGAAATGATAACAACAGGAACAACAATAATGACAGTAATATCGATGAAAATAGGGAACAAAAATCCTTTGAGATCGACTTTCTCAAAAAGCCGTTTTCAGCGCTATAAATCGAAAGAGCTTTGATGTTTTTCAACCGAATTTCCTTGAGAGTTTTCGTTGGAAAGAGTGGACAGTCTCCTACAATTTCTATTTTTTTGATAGTTGAAAAAAAAAGCTAATGTTCAATGTTGAAGGGAAAAAATGCGGACAGTCTGCTACAATTTCTATTTTCAGAATAGTTGAAAAAAAAAGTTAAACAGTGAAGGGATGTATGGAAATGCGAGGAAAAAAAATGATGGAAAATTCATAATCATTAAAAAAAAAACACACAAAAAGACAAATTTTAGAGATGTTGAAATCGGAAGATCTTTGATTTTATTTCTAATAGAAAAATTATATATAAAAAAAATATTTATAGCCTCTACAGTGTTTCATCAGATTGCACCAAATATTGATAGAATGTCCACAACATAGAGGTTAATAACGTATAAAAAAATGAAAAATATTCGCTTGTAATTCACGAAGTTGGATATAATGGTGACGCCCCCCCCCCCATCCCCAACTCGGGCTTTTTCTGAAACTTTCTTCTCTTGTCTTCCTTCTTTACTAAGTCAATGACCTTCTATCTTCTTTTATTCTGCCTTTTATCTTTTCCTATTCTACCTTCCTCCTCTCTTGTCCTTTATAACGGCTATTCTTTTACTTCATTTATCACCATACTTCCCTATTCCTCATCCTACTTTCTGTTCTTTTCTTTATTCTTGTCCCCTTCATAGATATTACCCATTTTCTTCTTTTACACCGCTCTGTTATCACATTATTGTTTATTCTGTATTTCCCTTCGTGTTGCAACATTACATATTGCAATTTCCTACCATCTCCCCCTTCCTTTTGATCTTGCGAAAAAATACTCCCCTGCATTTTAATACAACAGAGACCCGATGGACCCTCATTTTGGCCATTACTCTCCTGCTCATCCTCCCAGGTTACTCATTCTCTAAAGTTACTCACCCACGCAGTCACTCCACCTGACAGCCTTCTCTTTCTAGCAGCAATCACTTATGAATAACACTTAAAGGTGACCAGGAATCCACAGAACTATGAATCTCTCTCCCGTTATCTATTTTCACCTTTTTTTTCTTCTTCTTCTTCTTCTTCTTCTTCTTCTTCTTCTCTTCTTCTTCTTTCTTCTTCTTCTTCTTCTTCTTCTTCTTCTTCTTCTTCTTCTTCTTCTTCTTCTTCTTCTTCTTCTTCTTCTTCTTCTTCTTCTTCTTCTTCTTCTTCTTCTTCTTCTTCTTCTTCTTCTTCTTTCTTCTTCTTCTTCTTCTTTTTCTTTTTCTTTCTCTTTTTTTTTTCTTTCTTTTTACTATTCTATAGATCAAATTTTATATAAAAAACATGTACTTACCGCGGGGTTTAGGTTGTATTTCATGATACTGGACTTATTGTATGAGATCAGCTCGATATACCTCTTTTTGCTCTCTCAAATACCAACACAGACATATCATCAGTTCATTATTGAATTCATTGACTACGGGAGGGTCAAACTGTCTTTCTTTCTCACTCTGAACCCTTCGTAATTAACTATGAACATTTTGTTTTATTTATATAGAGCCCAATTTCTTTTATTCTACCTTTTTTTCCTGCCTTTCCCTCCCCTATCACCTAGCTATGTACTCTCTCTCTCTCTCTCTCTCTCTCTCTCTCTCTCTCTCTCTTTCCCTTCCCTCCTTCCTTCCTTCCTTCCTTCCTCCCTCCCCTTTCTTCTCTCTCTCTCTCTCTCTCTCTCTCTCTCTCTCTCTCTCTCTCTCTCTCTCTCTCTCTCTCTCTCTCTCTCTCTCTCTCTCTCTCTCTCTCTCTCTCTCTCTCTCTCTCTCTCTGTCTAAGCTGGTTTCGCAAGAAGGCTATAAAAGTAATTATTAATGAACTATGGGCAATATCAGGAATAATTTATTGCTAAAGTTTTCATACTAAAACGATACTGTCTATAACAACTATGCATTTTAATGTTATTTTTTCTTGTGCAATTAAGTTAAGAAATTATTACACCTAAAACGCTACAGCTTTAAAGACATTGCCAGACACATCTTGAAATACTTATCTATATTGACTATATCTATATCATATAACATATATTATCTATACTGACTATATCTATATCATATAACATATATTACCTATATTGACTTTTATCTATATCATATAACATATATTATATATACTGTATATAACATATATTATCTATATTGACTATATCTATATCACTATATTACCTATATTGACCTATTGATTATCTATATCATATAACACATATTATCTATATTGACTATATCTATATCATATAACATATATTATCTATATTGACTTTATCTATATCATATAACATATATTATCTATATTGACTATATCTATATCATATAACATATATTACCTATATTGACTTTATCTATATCATATAACATATATTATCTATACTGACTATATCTATATCATATAACATATATTTCTATATTGACTTTATCTATATCATATAACATATATTATCTATATTGACTATATCTATATCATATAACATATATTACCTATATGACTTTATCTATATCATATAACATATATTACCTATATATTGACTTTATCTTATAACATATATATACATATCTATATCATATATATATCATCTATATCATATAACATATATTACCTATATTGACTATATCTATATCATATAACATATATTATCTATACTGACTATATCTATATCATATAACATATATTACCTATATTGACTTTATCTATACCTATATTCTGATATTATTACCTATCATATCATATAACATATATTATCTATATTGACATATCTATATCATATAACATATATTACTATATTGACTTATCTATATCTATATACTATATTACATATATTGATATCTATATCATATTAACATATATTATCTATATGACTATTATCTATATCATATAACATATATTATCTATATTGACTATATATATCTATATCATATAACATATATTATTATCTATATTGACTATCTATATCATATAACATATTTATCTATACTGACTATTATCTATATCATATAACATATATTATCTATATTGACTTATCTATAATATAACATATATTATCTATATTGACTATATCTATATCATATAACATATATTACCTATATTGACTATATCTATATCATATAACATATATTATCTATACTGACTATATCTATATCATATAACATATATTATCTGATATCTATATATGACTTATCTATATTGACTTTATCTATATCATATTAACATATATTATCTATGATACTATATCATTATAACATATAATTACCTATTGACTTTATCTATTCATATAACATATATTATCTATATTGACTATATCTATATCATATAACATATATTATCTATATTGACTTTATCTATATCATATAACATATATTGCGTTATCTATAGTGTAATCATATACATATATTATCTATATTGACTTTATCTATATCATATCTTATCTATATTGATCGCAATAGTGAAAATTATCTAATTTTGTTATATTTCATTACTGTTGTATCATTATATTATTATCATTATCACTATCATAATTATTACTATTATAACTATAATCAGTATCATTATAATCGATGATATTGTAATTATTATCAGTATTATCTTCATTATTATTATTGTTATGGTTATTATCATTATAATTACTTTTATCACTATAATCATTATCATTTTTTTCTATATTTGTTATCAATAATGATATCAACTATAGCACTAATAATGAAAATGATGAAGACAATAGTGAAAATGAAAATGAAATAATGCTAGTCATAGTAGTTTTAGTTGAAGAAATAATAGTAATATAGTAGCAGCAGCAGTAGTTGTAGTAGTAGCAATGATGATGATAACAATAATCATCATATCATCATCATCAT
>NW_020871094.1:1067448-1069948 GCF_003789085.1 Penaeus vannamei
TTGGCAATGTTCACGCACTGGGGAAACCATGGGCTTCCCCAGTGGTCTTCCCGTTCTCTATGAAATGCCTTTATGTTCATCTGCACGGATGAAAAGATTCCTGGAAGTCTTTCCAATGTTAGCAACATTGCAGCTGCTGCGCGTGAATTTGTAGCCAACAGGTGAACGTAAAAGGATGGGAAATTTGTCTTTGACTTTGAAGTAGTGGCCAATGCTGTTTGTGTAAATGAAAATGACACTGAAGTCTACAATTGAATAATGCATGCTTATGAGGTTTACTAATTTTCTTCTAATAGTATAACTCATGGGGCCTATGTATGGAAGGTTTACATTAAAAGTATCTTTGGCGGCAAGTTGTAATGGTTCTCTTTTTACAAAGATATTATTTAAGATTTGTCTGATGGATCTCTAAATGACAAACAATGGAAAACCATTCCTTCTTAGAGTGTCAGTGATAGAGTCTATTTCCTTAGTAAATATTAGATAATACTTTAATATCTTGTAGGCTCTGGTGAGGAGGGTATTTATCGAATTATTTTTGTACTTGACAGGAATGAAGGATTCAAACTTCGTGTATGTCGGTTTCCTGTATATTGCAATTGAAAATCTACCGTTATCTCTGCTTACACTGACATCTAAGGAAGGAAGTTTACCGTTGGACTCTAACACACAAGTAAATTTCATATTTAAATGCCCTGTTCTTTTTTCTTTTCTTTTCATTTTTTTTTTTTTTGTACCTATAGTTGAGATTGAAACAAGAGAAATGTCTCGTTAACACTTCTATGATAATGTGAGGGTCTAAAAACGGGGGGGGGAGCTTGTGAGCCATCTCTTTTCATGAAAACACATAAAATAGCCACTCCATCTACCTCTTTATACAATTCTCCATTAAAGAAGAATGTAATGCCTTTAGTGTCAATTTCCAGCAATTTCTTGAGTTGTAGTTTATTTAAGCCATTTATGTGAGTACTCTAGGTAACCAGGGACTCGGTGATGATTGTGATTGTCTCAACAGGAAGGGCATTTGTGAATAGTTTGACAACATCAAACGTCTGGATTAAATGAAGATGCTGTTCTTGATAACTCTGGTTTATCTGTTCCTTATACACCTCCGCTTCCCGACTGGAAGTTCATTCACCACGATTATATGTGTGTGTGTGTGTGTGTGTGTGTGTGTGTGTGTGTGTGTGTGTGTGTGTGTGTGTGTGTGTGTGTGTGTGTGTGTATATATATATATATATATATATATATATATATATATGCATGTATGTATGTATGCATATGTGCGTGTTCTTCCATCAGCTGATAGCATGATTATCAGTTCCCGCTCCCTCTCCTTTCCGTTCTCTCCCACGGGCATCCCGCTCATCGGGACGGCATCACTTTCTCTGAAGTTGGCACTCGTAAACTTTTCTTTTCATGACAGGGAAACTTTTATCATTGCTCGACTTCGTTACGCATTTTTCATTTTCTTTTCATCTCTCTTTGTGTCTATTTCTCTGTTTGTCTCTTACTCAGGCTCTTTCTCGCAGCATCTCGCAGAGGAAATGCTTTACGTCACCAGGACCGCACAAGCGTCGGTTTTCATTTTGTTCGTAGAAAAGGCATGCGTGAGAATGGGTATCAGCAACAATAATGTTTCCGTTAACAAAGATATAATATTATTTGTATAATTCATATATGTCATACTTTATATATCTTTCATATAGATGATATATACTTTATATATATCTTTCATATAGATGATATATACTTTATATATATCTTATATATTATTGATATACTTTATATATTATTATATGTTATTATCATATATATTATATATATATATATATATATATATATATATATATATATATATATATATATATACAATATATATCATTAAACTTTATATATTATTATATGCTATTGTTATATATTTATAATATATATTTAAACTTTATATATTATTATGATGACGATAATCATTAAAATGATAATAGTTGTAGTAGTAGTAGCAGAAGTAGTAGTATTAACAACAAAAGCAATGAAATTGATAACAACTAGAGCTCACGGAAAGCGCAAACCTCCGCTACGGCACACTTGAATTACATTAAAATCGCCTTTTTCAAGTACACTAATGACGTCCGTAAGCATTAGCTCCTTGGCGGCGGTAATAAAAGTAATGATGGTAATAGTTACTCCTATTGCCAAGCTAACAGGAGTAGAGTAACTGATGCAATCATTAAAAAAAATCCTGGTTTCGAATCATTATCCGAATCAACACCAAAAGTAAATGGCATCTACGTGAGGCTAAGACACACCTCTGGTAAATTAAATCATAAAAATTGTTAATAACCCTTTGAGTTATTTAGCCAACTAACAAAGTTACTAACCAACGTTACTAATAATGACAACAATAATGGTAATATGAATAAAAGTAATACTGATAACAGTGATGATAACAATAATAATAACAACAATAATAGTAATAACAATAATAAATATTGATAATAAC
>NW_020871094.1:1077448-1079948 GCF_003789085.1 Penaeus vannamei
TTCTTATTGTTTTTCTTCATGTTTCGGTTCTTAGCTTTTCTTCGATTTTTTTTTTTTTTTTTTTTTTTTTTTTTTTTTTTTTTTTTTTTTTTTTGCTCTTTAATTCCTTGATTTTTATTGTTCTTATGCCGATTCGTTCTTAGCTGTTTTAGTGTGTTTGCATTTTAAGTTTCGTTCTTAGTTGTTTTATTGTTTGCATATTATGTTTTGTTTATTTGTTTTAATAAATGTAGTGTTTTACCTTTGTTTTACGACCCACGACAAACCTGCCATTTTAATTTAAAAAAGAAAAAAAATCATCAAGCTGAGCAAAACCTTCAAAATCACTGACCGAACAAATGTCGTCCGGTGGTCTCCTTTATGGCATCCATCGAAACCATCAGATATCCAGCTTCTTGAAAGGGTTCAGCAGATATATATATAACAGTCACTGGCTTCAACACCTTCACTACTGGAAGATGTAAACTTTATTTCAGGCGGTACCAATAATATTTGATCCAGCCCAATTTTTTAGGCTCTTTTTGGGCGTCTGGCAGGCCTAATGCAGCTGGCAGTATGTCTGGCAAGGGTCGCTTTGTACTTGGTGGAATGTTACCTTTCATTCAAAAGTAGTTTCATTCAGTATCTTTCATGTTCCATTTACATTAATTTTGCCAGAGCAGAGTGGGTGGGTCACTTTTGAGCGTGTCTGGCGGGCATAATGCAGCAGGTAATTTATCTGGCATTGTCCATTCTGTACCCTCTCAGATGTGTTGCAATATATAAACTTTATTTCAGGTGGTACCAATAATGTTTGATCCAGCTCAATTTTTTAGGCCCGTTTTGGATCTCTGATAGGCCTAATGCAGCAGGGATTATGTCTGGCATGAACCATTTTTTACCCAGTGTGATATGTAAATTACCCTGAAATACATTGTGTGTGGTACCTCTCTATGTTTGATCTAGCTGATTTCTTTGCCCTCTTGGGGGTCCCCAGAGGCCAAACGCAGTAGGGGGTTCCCGGCAGACGTCCAGTTCTTCATATGTCCTATCATTCTGTACGTGATCTTGCACTCAGCAACTGGTACTGAGTTCGTCTGACCAAACCTCCCTTGACTGCCGGTCTATAATCGAGTCGACAGTCATTTATACTGGAGTTAGTGTCTCATTGTGCCAGGGTGGTCGATGTCGACTTTCTGATGATCGTTGTCCTCACAGGATTGTAGGCAACAGTCAGGAGTGAATGCTGCGAGTGCTCCTACATACCTTCAGGCTAGCGAAGTAATGCAAGAATCGAAAAGGTAGAAAGAGAACGGAAGAATCACTTGTCCAGGGCGAGGCAGAGGTCTGAAGTGATATATATACATATATATATATATATATATATATATACATATATATATATATATATATATATATATATATATATTATATATATATATATATATATAATCATGTGTATATACATGTACGTATAAATGTATATGTAAATATATATGTGTGTGTTTGTGTGTGTGTGAATACATATCTATCAATGTATCGAGAGGGAGGGGGGGGCTTGAGAACAGAGAGAGGAGAGAGATAGCAAGAGAACGAAAAGGAACAGGGACTAAGCGAGAGAGAGCGCGCGCGACGCGGCAAAAGACAAGCAAACCGCCCTTCATTCCGCGAGCATCGAGCAGGGCGATCTGGCCGAAAGGTAAACAGACGTCGCTCCCTCGCTCTATGCATAAATGATACAGCTGTAATGATATACCTCGCAGCCAAAGCACCGTCTATGATTTCCATTATTCATGCGCGGAATTTGCCTTTTGATGCAAGATAAAAGCGCACGCCATTTAAATTCGACGATGGGGGGAGAGCGAAATCGTGTTCCGTGTCTCCAGTGGGCTCGTGTGACAGTGTCATTTATCACATGGAAAGAAATAGAGAAATGGAGAGCTATGAGAGGAGGAGAGCGCTAAAGTATTACGAAAACATCGAGCTAGAAATACATCTATTTATATCTATCCATCTGCATTCGCCACAGCCAGTCTACACAAATACACATATGTATTTGTTTGTGTTTATGTGCGTGTCCGTATGTGCGCGTGTGTGTGTTTGTGTGTGCGATGCTTGTTTGCTTGAGTGGTACCGTTGGGAATTAAAGATTTCATATCAAAATAATCGTTTTATTCAAAAGAAATATACACCATTATATTTTTCCCGGCGCTTGAGAGAAACCCATACAGCTGATAGGGTGGGAAAGGGTTGCCTTACCTTTACCTTTTCCCAGAATTCTCTCTCTCTCTCTCTCTCTTTGTATCTCTCTCGACTCTTTCTTTGTATGTTTCTCTCTTTCTTTGTATCTCCCTCTTTCTTTGTATCTTTCTCTCTCTCTCTTTCTTTGTATCTCTCTCTCTCTCTCTTTGTATCTCTCTCTCTTTCTTTGTATCTTTCTCTCTCTTTGTATCTCTTTCTTTGTATCTCTCTTTCTTTGTATCTCTCTCTCTTTCTTTGTATCTCTCTCTCTTTCTTTGTA
>NW_020871094.1:1084948-1089948 GCF_003789085.1 Penaeus vannamei
TATGGGTTATTTAGCATTATGCTTATATTTTCATATGGAAGCTAGTTTATATATATATATATATATTATATATATATATATATATATATATATATATTTATATATATATATATATAATTTATTTATTTAATATTTATTAAAATATATAATAATATATATAATATATATGAAAATATATTTGTCTGTTTACCTCTTCATTTTTGTGTACAAGTTACTGTGTTTGTGCTTGTGTTCATGTATGCATATGTGTGTATACATACATATATATGTATATATATGTGTGTGTGTATATGTATATACATATTTATGTATATATGCATTTAGGTATATAAACATTGTATTGTAGTGATGCCGTTACGCCTAAACCCGCCCTTGAACAATCCAACCCTCGGCAGCTCTCTCTCTCTCTCTCTCTCTCTCTCTCTCTCTCTCTCTCTCTCTCTTCTCTCTCTCTCTCTCTCTCTCTCTCTCTCTCTCTCTCTCTCTCTCTCTCTCTCTCTCTCTCTCTCTCTGGAACCCCGGCCGTGAAGCAGCGGTACATATCCGCTTGGGCAAGTGCGTGGATGGACCAGGAACTCCCGCTGTGTGGGCTGGCAAGTCGCCGAGGCGAAGACGTACTTTGGAGAGATTTTCTTTGTTTTCATGTCACTATAGATTAGTTATAGCCTTCGTGCTCCTTCTCCCAATGTTGTTGTTTTGTTTTGTTTTTCTTTTTGTTTTTTTTCCGGCTCGCTACCAGACCCTCACATGACTTTCGTACAGTTATTTCCTTCAGACTCCCCCGGTGAGGTTCCTGCTGCCCCCATCACAACAGAGGTGTACCCTCAGACTCCCCTCGTGAGATTCCTGATGCTGTTCATGATGTTCCTGAAGGCTTGTATTCATCATAGGGAGGTGCGCCCGCAGACTACTGAAGTTCTTCCTGCTGTTCTTGGGAATACTATTGTCTTGCAGTCCAAGGGAGATGTTGCCAGTTTCGTTTGGGAAAAATCAAATTACTGCTGTTCAGGGTCTTTCAGCTGTCAAGGAGTTCCATCGTTTTGCCATGGGAGAGTGTCGTTTTTTGCTGCTGAAGTTTTGTTAATACTCCTGATTGGCGCATTAACATACATTACTTTAGTTCAGAAACTCATGAAGACATAGACCTCCTGGATGAATTCGAAAATATATTTGCCTTCATTGAGTACTTGACGAATTTGGTCAGTATTTTGCCACACGCGATTTCGGTTATGAAGACGAATTCTTCCCTGATACACCTGCCGTAGATGAGGTCAAGATGTCCTGTGCGTCTTGCTCACAAGAATCGGGAGAAACCACCTCACGGTTGACGCCTCTCGACTTTGCTGCAAACATGTTTCTCAGGCTTTTAAGCAACGCTGGGATGAAGCGAAATAAGTGTGCGTTTGCCAAATCTGAAATATTTTGGAGGAGATTTTTAGTGTCAGAAAATGGAGGACTCCCGATCCCGAGAAGCTGAAGACCATAAAGACGATGCCAAGACCCAGGAATGTCGGAGAAATCAGGTTTCTTGGATTGTGGATTCTTTAGAAGGCACAGAGTTATTTTCTAAGATAGCTACACCTCTGACCGTTTGGTCAAAAAAATACTCCTTTTGTGTGTACTTCTGAGCAGAAAGATTTATTTCGGTCCCGTAAAGCTTTTCCTCTACGAAATGTAACGAAACAAAGACTGGTGTTTCAAAAGATCACAGAAGGGTCAGACCCTCTAAAAGGGATCATGATCACAAAAGTAAAATTAGGTCACAAAAAGGTCAGTCTTGCTTAAAGGTCATGTATAAAAGCTTTGGGTCACTCAAGGAGAGACTCAAAGGTCATGGACATAAGATCGATAACAAGCGCGGGAGATTTAACAGCGATAAGAGTTCAGACGAGAATGACCATTCCCCAGACAGACACAAGAAAGATCTATACAAGTACCTTGGACACAAGTCCCTTTCTCCAAGGGGACTTGCGCGGGTTGGACTACTCTGAGAGTCGGAATAAGCTGACCACTTATCTAAATGTTATAAGAATAAAGTATATTATCTGTTTACCATGTCCCTATTGCTAGATATCACATGTATTTACAAAATAATGGATCTCAAACTGTTGTTTAAGTAAATGGCGTTGACCGAATTTTCAGATTTAGCGGAAATTTCCGTTAGCACACCGGCACGTTCGCTCAGTGGGTTAGAACGCCGTGCTAAGAACGCGGATGTCGAGGGTTCGATCCCCTTACGGCCCGACAGCGTTTTTTTTTAACCTTAGAAAGTCTCAACAGGGCATAGGTTGAAGGAAAAGGCAGAGCTGACATAAATAGTCTAACTAGTAAAGCTGTAAGAAAATATGAACGTCAACACGCCACATTATTCGCTCAAAAATACGTACATTGATAAAATATATCTGGAATCATAATCATGGTTTTAATAACCCGGACCTTTTTTTCTTGCCGTATTTTATCTTAAAGAACTTTTGTGAACTTAGGTAATCCTGTTTTTACTTCATTTCATAGAGTTTATTTTCTGTCCAGAAAAGGCTCTTCTTCGCCCGAACCCTTGACGCAAATCCCTCCCCCGCGCGTGCTATTCTGAGGTCCCAAGACAATCATGTTCATCGTAGTCTCTCAATCATATTGCTGACGAGGCATTTTGCTTTACCTTCCTTAATTAATTTTTGGAAGTATGAAGTGAATGCAAACTTTAATTAGCAGTCCTATTGTTTGTTTTTTTTCAAACTATAGGGTAATGGGATTATGAATATCGAATAACGTCCGATTCACTGTAATTATTTCCCCGCAATATATAAGGACGTAGCATCTACGAAGGACAAATGGCGTTCGAGTCATTTCGCATTGTTGAAGCTTCGGGGAAGGAAAACATCTGCCAAATTTGAAACAAGGCTCACAGCTGACTTGCCGGAAGAGGTTACGTTGTCTTGAGTTTCCGCCTCTGCTTTGACATGCTCAGAAGCTGCCGTCTCCGTGCAGCGCAAGCGGCCTTTGCACTTCTCTCGCGTCGTGAAGCGGTGGCTCCGAGGCCAGCCCTCGAGCCTCCCCGTGACCGGCAAGGCTGCGATCTTTACCTTAGAGAGAACAGGAATTCTGGAATAATAAAATCTGGAAGACCAACATCGGAAAGAATATCGTGTGTTGTTGCATCGAACTCGAAATGAAGAGGAGGTTCTTCATCGGAAGCAATGGCGAGTGCATGCGGCTACACTAGTTCTCAAGATTCGACGATTCATCACTCTTCTGAAGACCTTTACATATTTTATTTTGAAGGTTACGGGTTTGCAATTATACAACATATATCATACCTTGCTATTTTATATTCCAGTAGGTCATCTGATCAGGAATGCAAGATGTGGAGTGCAACTGATTCTGAGCTAAAAGAGATACAATGTTTTATATTTATACGATATATTATATATATATATATACGATATGTAGAGATACTATATTATATATTTGAGATATAAATGAGATTATAAATGAGACAGGGAACAAGATGGATGACTTCCATTCACTCTCCGAGACCTTAATTTCAATAAATAATCGAAGAACCAAAAGCAAATACTGTTCTTTTCACTGTCTTGTCCCCCGAAAAAGTCCTCTTTCTAACGGCATATCACATTAGCTACGATATATCCAATATCCACAAACGGCATTTTTTTGTGTGAATTATGATAATGTATAAAATTATCTGAAAGCCTGTGCGTCCAAAGGGGTTCTCTGTACCATTGTCCGAAAGTGTTTTTAATACCCTTTTTTGTTTAAACTTCCATCTACAGCAAAAATATCAATATATTCACGTTAATGTACTATATCTTATGATTCTAGCATATCAGTGTAAACATATCGGTGTTTATGTTTATGTTAAACATAAACAAAACATTAAATTGCCGCATATTCGGGAAGTGGTATGAGAACACCGTTGCACGCTAATGACCTCGTTTGTCTTGTAAGCCTTGAAGGGGATTTCTTGGGTCGTGTTGGAGGCATATTGTTAACGAGAAAAGACTTTCTCTCTAATTCAAGGAAATTTCATCACAAAATAAGACAGGGGTGTAAAAGGTCACACTAAGGTCGGGATCGAAACAAAGGCACTAAAAACAGATCTGTAAACTAATAATAACAATAAGGATAAGACTAATTCAGGATAGTACTGTAGAAAATCCGTTTGAGCAAGCATCCGCAGAAAATTAAAATGATCAAGGTAAAGTACAGGGGCAAGGTCCCAAGAAAGGTCAGCGAGTGTTTAAAAATCACAAAAGGGTCACGGTCGTACAAAAGGTATAAACACTACCAGGGTTGCAAAGACGGTCACTAACAGCTCGAGGCCAGAAAAAGGTCAGAAATGGAAATTATTTCGACCTTGAAAAAGATCAGAGTCGTAAAATTTTCAGGGTCATCAATTTGTTCTCTTAAAGCCAGAAGAAAGATAGGTCACAAACAAATGAAAATTGCCCCCCCCCCCCCAAAAAAAAAAAGCAAAAGGTCAGTGACGCTTCGAGGTCTCATGAAAAGGTTGGTGAAGCTATAAGGATCACAAAAAGGCCAGTGAAGCTTGAAGATGTCACGGTTACTGTCAAAAAGGACACATATTATAACACTTCAGCTTCAGTCTTGTTAATTCCTCCTTCACTTTATCGGCCTGTTAGCTCAGTTGGTTAGAGCGCCGTGCTAATAACGCGGATGTCGAGTCTTAAGCTATTTCACGGGTATCCCCTTCGTTAATTGAGTAAATGAGCTGACTGAGCATTATTCTCTAGTTCTTTCATCCTTCCCTACATCGGCCTGTTAGCTCAGTTGGTTAGAGCGCCGTGCTAATAACGCGGATGTCGAGGGTTCGATCCCCTTACGGGCCATTAAACAGTGCTTTTTGACATTTTCGCAAGACCTTAGGGTATGGAACCAAGTTTGCGCACTCGATAGATTAAATGAGTTAAGATGAAATTCACAAGATAATCAGAAGCTGATATAAACCTCGCTCATGCCGTAAA
>NW_020871094.1:1097448-1104948 GCF_003789085.1 Penaeus vannamei
CCAGGTATCGCCAGGCCCGCACGGCATTGGCTGAGGGCAGACTGACCAGAGTCCCATGCCAAGGACGCGCCGGGGAACGCAGGATCCCAATTTCGATAAACTAGTGGTGCTTAGCTTCCTGTACCCTGCATAACACAAGGTCAGCGTCGATGTGAATCAAACATCACACGTAGCCACACACACACACACACACACACACAAAAGAAAGAAAAAATAATTCGACCATTGTACCTACATATTGATGTTATGAACGCATAGTGAAAGCTTAACAGTAAAGAAGAGAGCTGTCGAACGCCTTCGTAGAAAAACACACCCTGGCACTCCACTGCCACTCAGGTTCCGATAATATAACGGCAACTTAGGGCGTTCGAAGCAAGGGTGTTTAAAGTGCGAAACTGGTCGAACGCCTCGGAGATTCTAAAGTCCGGCCTTAAAAGCTAGGATATTGGCCCGTAAGGGGATCGAACCCTCGACATCCGCGTTATTAGCACGGCGCTCTAACCAACTGAGCTAACAGGCCGATATATTGATAGGGGAATTAACTAGACAAGATATATTTAATTAATTAAGGGGATACCTGTGAAATAGCTTAAGTGTTGTAATATGTGTCCTTTTTGACGGTAACCGTGACATCTTCAAGCTTCACTGGCCTTTTTGTGATCCTTATAGCTTCACCAACCTTTTCATGAGACCTCGAAGCGTCACTGACCTTTTGCTTTTTCGGGAGGGGGGGGGGGCAATTTTCATTTGTTTGTGACCTATCTTTTTTTACCTTTACGTGTAAGAGAACAAATTGATGACCCTGAACATTTTACGACTCTGATATTTTTCAAGGTCGATATAATTTCAATTTCTGACCTTTTTCTGGCCTCGAGCTGTTAGTGACCGTATTTGCAACTCTGATAGCGTTTATACCTTTTGTACGACCATGACCCTTTTGTGATTTTTAACACTTGCTGACCTTTCTTGGGACCTTGGCTCTGTACTTTACCTTGATATTCTTAATTTTCTGTAAATTAACACCCTACCGGTGGCAAGCGCCGGACCCCCTTCCCTGGGGGCATTTCCCGACGGGGAAGGCTGGATCAGTAGCAATGCGAGGTGTCATGGCGTCTGATTCTATTTGTTGGAAAAAAGCACATGGGGTTTATTTTGATGACGTTACAAAAGTTACGGATGCTTTGTGAATATGGTCGATTATTTTGGTCATTTCAAATTTCAAAAAGGATGGAAAATAATTATCTTAATGGTTATGTTTTCATTGAACAATCATCAAAACAGACGCCATGACACCTCCTCGAATTGCTTCTGATCTAGCCTGGGACATTTCCCTGCCGGGGACAAGCCACAGGAACTGTGATCTCCCCACACTTTTATTCATTTCGCCGACATGTACGGATACTGGTCAATAATTCTATTATGCATTCCTCGGTACATGTAGTGCGGCTGCCTTAATTAATATTGCCATATACACACACACACACACATATACATGTGTGTCATATATATATATATATATATATATATATATATATATATATATATATATATAAGATGTGTGAGTGTGTGTATTTATATATGTGTGTGTATGTGTGTGTGCGCGCGTGTGTGTGTGTGTTTGAGTACACATGTGTGTGTTTCCCCATTTACTCAGACCCTGCGATCTGGCGGATCTGACAACACATCATTCGATTGGATTCTTCTAAACCTCTTTCACTGATCATTTCCATCTTCGAACAGAGAATTAAGATGTTCGCTAAGCTCTCTGTTACCTATCACAGAACGCTTTATTCAAGTTATCTTCTGGAATTACTATTTGTTATTCTAAAGTGTTCGGCCACGATAAAGAATCTGAATTAGTTATTCCTAAAACACAAATTTCTAATCTCGTTTTCTCTGAAGTAGAAATATTAGAAAATGTAGGTATTTCAATGAGGAAACTATTCAATTTCTCACTTACTCTCTCTCTCTCTCTCTCTCTCTCTCTCTCTCTCTCTCTCTCTCTCTCTCTCTCTCTCTCTCTCTCTCTCTCTCTCTCTCTCTCTCTCTCTCTCTCTCTCTCTCTCTTCTCTCTCTCTCTCTCTCTCTCTCTCTCTCTCTCTCTCTCTCTCTCTTCTCGCTCTCTCTCGCTCTCTCTCGCTCTCGCTCTCACTCTCATATTTCTCTCTCACTCTTCTTTTCCTCGTCGTCGTCGTCCTCCTCTTCCTCCTCCTCCTCTTCTTTTTCTTCTTCTTCTTCCTTTTCCTTTCCTCCTCCTCCTCCCTCCTCCTCCTCCTCCTCCTCCTCCTCCTCCTCCTCCTCTCCTCCTCCTCCTCCTCCTCCTCCTCCTCCTCTCTTCCTTCTCCGCCTCATCCTTCCCCCTTCCTCCTTCTCACCCCCTCCTCCTCCTCCTCTTCTCCTTTATTGTTGTTGCTATTGTTGTTATCATTGATACTATCATTACTATATCATGATCATTATTATCCTTATTATTATTATCATCATTTTTATTATCAATACAATTGTCATCATTTATCCTATTCTTCTTATTATTATTATTATCATTATTATCATTGTTATTATTATTATTGTCATTATTATTATCCTTATTAACATTGTCATTATCATCATCTCATTATTATTATTACCATTATTATTATCATTATTCTTGTTATTATTGTTATCATTATTATCGTCATTATCATTATTTTCACCTTTTTCTCATTATCATCATTATTATTATTACAATCATTATGATCATTTATTGTTATTATTATTATTATATTAATCATTATTATTATTATTATTATCATCATCATTCTTAGCAGTATTATCATTATTTTTATCATTTTCATTTTCATCATTATCATTTTTGCTATTATTATCATCATTATTTTTGTTATTACTATTATTATCATTATCAATATCATTATCATCATTATTATTATTAATCATCATCATCACCATTATTATCATTATTTATCATTATATCATTATTATCATTATTATTTTTGTTATAATTATCATTACCATCATCACTATTATCACTTAGCATTACTATTATTGTTGATTTTATAGCTGTCATCGTTGTTATTAGCAATGTTCTAAATATTATCATTATCATTATCATGATCATTATTTCTATTACTATTCATATCATTGTATTCATTGTTATTATCATCATTATTGTCACTGTTGTTCTCATCTTTATCATCGTTATCATAATCAACATTGTTACTATAAATTTTATCAGCTTTATTATTATTACTAAATCATATTGATGATAAGAATAATGAGATTATGAACTACATGGATGCCAAGCAAACGCAAAACAGACCCAGCAATAATTAAATAAAACAAGACACAAAAACCGATACACTCTCTCTCTCTCTCTCTCTCTCTCTCTCGATCTCACGCTTCTCTCTCTTATCTTCTCTCTCTTCTTCATCTCATATCTCTCTCCTCATCTCTCACTACCTCTCTCCTTCTTCATCTCATCTCTCTCTTCTATTTATTCTATCTATCATATTCATCTCTCATCGTCATCTCTCGTCTCCCTCTCTCTCTCTCATCAATCTCAATCTAATCATCTTTCATCCATTCTTCCTCATCATATCTCTCTACCTTATTCTCTCTCTTCTCTCTCTCCTTCTCTCTTCCTTACTATCTATTATTCATCCTCACTTTTCCTCTCTCTCTCTCACTCACTACTCTCCTCTCATCCCTGCCACACTCTTTCTATCTCGTCTCATCATCTCTCATATCCCCAATCTCTTCTCTCTCTCACTTCCACAATCACTCTCACCTGTCACGTTATCACTCTCACTCATCTCTCTCATTCTCTCTCTCTCCTCTCAATCTCACAGTCTTCATTTCCTCCATTCTGCTCTCTCTATCTCTCATCTCCAATCGCGTCTTTCCTTATTTATTCCTATATATCTATTCATGAAATCCATCTCTCTCCTCTCATCTCCTCTCTCCTTATCGATCCTCCTGTCGTCATTCATCTCATCTCTCTCATCTCTCTCATCTCTCATCTCTCTCTACAGTTCGTCTTCTCTCTCCTTCTCTCTCTCATCGTACTTCCACTAATAATCCATAATCTTCAATATTACAATTAACCAATACTACCTCTTAGCATTTAAGATATGTATAACTCTCCGATTAATTAGATACTCCTCTCTCATCTGTGTCTCTCTTCAATCTAGAATCACTCTTCTCCATTCTCGATTCTCTCTCATCTCTCTCTCTCTCTCTCTCTCATTTCTTCCATCATGTCTCTCTCTTTCATCTAGTCTTCTATATAATATTTATCTATCTACATTCATCTCTCTCTTCCTCTCTCTCTACGTCTCTACATCAACTCTCTCGTCACTTCGTCCTCTCTATTATTCTCTCTCTCGCCTTCTCTCTTCATCTCTTCTATCTCTCTCTTCTCTCTCTCCTCTCTTTAGCCTTATATCTATCTTCACTCTCTCTCCTCTCTCTCCTCTCGTCTCTCTCCTCAACACTCTTTAGTCTCTCTTCCTCATCTCTTCTTCTCTCAATTCTCATCTCGACTGTTTCTAACCATCCTCATTCTACTCCACGTTCTCAGTTTCTCCATCTCTTAACTCTCATTCTCTCTCATTCTCTCTTACTCTCTCTCTCTCTCATCATTTTCTCTCTCTCTCAATACCGCTTGCAGTCTCAATCTCCTCTAACGAATCTCTACTCTCTCTCTCTCCTCCTCTCTCATCGTTCTCTCTCTATTCTCTCGTCTACTCATCTCGTCTCTTCCTAAATCTATTCTAATCTATTTAATTGTCCTCCAACTCTTCTCTTCGCCCTCCTTCGGTCGACAGAAAAACTTTCCAGATTTATATTTGTTCTTGTATTACACTTTTCTATCCCTTTGATGAACACGTCCTTCGGAAGGGTGACGGTCGTGTTAGAAACATCTGGAAAAGGTTGCCAGAACGTCAAACTTTATCTTTTTTTTTATTTTTCTGAATAGATAAATGTTTATTCGCTTAAATTAAAATTGTTATTACTATTTTTATTAAATTATTATCATAAATTATTATTAATTATTAAATTAAATGTTGCCGTAGGATCATTGATGAATCAATGTAAGACAAAATGATTAAGGTTTTATCAATTATCAAAATTATCACATTGGCGTGTTACTTCTAACAATTGTTATTATTGCGCTATTGTATAAGATTGTTGCTAGTATCTTCATAGTTGGGTTAATGCCTGATTATTCATTATAAAAATGATTAGCAACCCAAATGTGATAGACAATGATTGATAGGTAATGATAATCATCGAAAATAATGAAAAACAATAAATTGTGATTAATATAGTAATTGATGATAAAATAACAAAAATAAATCCCAACCATAACCTTTGAAAAATAATGAAAATAATATGATAAATAATGATTAATTGATAATAATATATGAATAATAATAGTAAAATGGAATAATAGGTATACTACACTATTAATGAAACTAAAAGCGATAAATAGTGAAAATAAAATAATAATGATGTTAATGTTAATAAAATATTGTTTACAATAAAATAATGGTTCTAGTAATGATTAAAGAAATAATGATAATGATAATGATAGAAAATAAAAAGATTATCAACATCAATGATGTTGTAATAATCTTTTTTTTCATTGTTGTCGTAGTAATAATAAAACTGATAAAGTAAAAAGTAGAAACAGTAGTGATAATAGTTATAGTAGTAATAGTAGTTGTATCATTAACATGATATTTATTATTATCTATCATTGACATAAAAACATATTTGCTATGTAACTTTTTTCAGAAGTAAGAAATTGTATTTAATTTTCTATGGTGCGCATCCCTCTTGTCTTTTGTTGTTCCGTCTTGGCGAACGGGCGGGAAGAATGTTGTTTTGGTAGTCGATCGGGATCTAAAATCAAATTTTTTTGTGGAATCTTCTGTGAGATACGAATGTTCATGGTCTGTGCATTCAAGATTCGAGTCTTGTGTTATACTTAATTGGATATGGAAATTCAATCACGAAAATATTCATAAATACAAGCAATGTAATGTGTATCGTGGTGTTTTATGTTTTATGTTCCCTACTGGAATATCTGTGTACATTCAGATATCAGGCCCAGTGTACAGATGACGGTGTGTGTGTCGGACTGCTAGGACAAATGATACATTAGGATACATTATTAATTTAGTGTTCCGATCAATGTTTTCATTTCCATTTCAAACACTATTTCTGGTCTATTTCCTGTATGTGATGTAATTCTGAATGCAATGTTATGTGATCAAATCAAAAGGAATCGTAGATTAGGAGTAATATTCTATATTTTGCAGATCATGTAAAATCCATATTTGTGTAAATTTTTCTGTGATATATTATTTTGAACTCTAGGTGTCTGAATGTTAATCTTTACATATGGCGAATGTTTTGTTAGCTTTTTTGTAATGTGGAAAATGTGTTCTTAACATAAGATTGTACCATTTACTACTGATCCGTTTAGTCAGATCTTTCTGCTCATTTCATATTAATTTACTATTATATTTGTTTTTGCTTGGATGTTCATTGCATATTACATCTTTGGATTTCCACTAAGATTTCCTTTGT
Source organism: Penaeus vannamei (assembly GCF_003789085.1). Taxonomy (NCBI): domain Eukaryota; kingdom Metazoa; phylum Arthropoda; class Malacostraca; order Decapoda; family Penaeidae; genus Penaeus; species Penaeus vannamei. The sequence goes on from NW_020871094.1 coordinate 1,104,043, forward strand.
TATTTTTCTCGTTACAGGTCGAAATTTTCTGCAAAAGAATGCTACGCCTGTTGGGTTTCCGATCCTGCGTTCAACATTATTCATCTGCCCACAATCTCAATTAATATCACTGGTGTAATCTATCGCCATTGTTTTTTCCATCATTGTTTACTATAAACAGTGAAGGCAGAAGAGCAAGAATAACTATACAGAAAAAAAGAGAAGCAAGAGCAAGAGGAGAAGAAGCGAGGACAAGATATAAGAGAAAGAGGAAAGAAGAAGAGGGATCATCAGGAAAAAACAGAGGAAAGAAAAAAGGTAAGAGGAAAAGCAAGAACCAGAGGAAAGAGGAAAGATCGGAAGCACGAGGCAAGAGGAAGAAGCAAGAACCAGAGGAAAGAGATTGGAGCCAAGAGGAAACGCCAGAGTCCAAACTCACACGAGCACGACGCAGACGCAGAGGCTGAGGGCGGCGCACACCCCGTAGACGGCGCCGGGGAAGACGTCGAGGGTGGCGTCGTAGAGGGGCGTGAGGCAGAGGGAGGCGACGACGGGCAGCAGGGCCTCGGCGGCGCCCGTCACCGCGAAGATGGACCCCTGCTCCTCGCGCCCCACCAGCTTGGAGAGGGCGCCGCGGGAGGAGGTCATCCTGGAGGGCCGGAACAGGAGGGACGCGGCGGAGGCCGGGAGGGGGAGAGGGAGGGAGGCCGATGAGGGAGAGGGGAGGAGAGAGGGAGGAGGGAGGCGGTGAGGCGAGAGTGAGGCGAAGGGGAGGAGGAGAGAGGGAGGGAGGGAGGCGGTGAGGGCGAGAAGGGAGAAAGGAGAGGAGGGAGGGAGGGAGGGGTGAGGCGAAGGGGGAAGAGAGAGGGAGAGAGGAGGCGGGTGGAGGAGGGGGAGGAGGGGGAGGAGGGGGGGTGATCGATGGAG
>NW_020871094.1:1109948-1114948 GCF_003789085.1 Penaeus vannamei
TTATTCCAAATTAAAAAGTCTAAGCATTGATTCCTAACCATCAAATCATCGCAAATTCCTTGCTTAAATCATATGTTAATCTCTTTTTTCATCTTGTTTCCATCTCAAAGAAAAGAATAAAGGATAAATAGAAAAAAACACCCCGTTTTCTTTTACGCCGTGGATATTGTTCCGGCACCGGATTTTATAACATTTTGGCTATTCGTCCGGCATACACTCGCGCTTGCGCACAGTCAGTAATTATGTCTTTGTCATTTCACGCCCATCATCAAAATTTTTAATTATTCTTTGGACCGAGTGGACATACATGCTAAGTTTGCTCCAGTTTGACATTTCTGTGATTTGCATCCCTATTCTGTGATTTTATCGTGCCTATAAACGATAGGACCGCACCCGTCAGAGACGAAGTCGCCGACTCCCGCCAACAATGTTGGGGGTTCCCATGGGGGATCGGGGGTTGGGGGGGGATTTCGTTCATACCATGCATTTCAAAAAGCAAAGAATGTGGGAAATTGAAAATCCGAGCCAAGAATAGTATTTCAGAGGATAAAGAAGGTGAAAAATGTAGGAACCCGAGAGAAGATTCGGCCACGGATGATTCGACTCGGTGTTGCGCGAACGAACGAGCAAGTGAACCGAATCTTAAACGCACGAACTACCAGTAGGATCGCCGTATGAACCAAAAATCCCTCCTAACCCGGGGGCTACGCCCCCCAGGTTAGGAGGGCCGTATTTCCCTACCGGAGGCTTTGCCCCGCCCTCCCAATTGCCGTATTTCCCGATGCAGGCAAACACTAAGTAGGAGTACTTCAACTCTGGCTTTACTTTCGTATCCGGTGTACGCTTCAAAGCTGCAGCAACAGTCCTTGAATCTTCGACATAAAACTGTGCGAAAGTGCTCTCTTGAAATTTGGTCAAGCTGTCCTTCACATCAGCAAACCTGGCAAATTCAGTTCCAACTTTGAAGGAATCCATAATCGATGATCTTGGCCATGAACAACAAACAGCACAAAATAGCGCCAAAGTTTGTATGCAAGCCTAATGCGTAAGCGCGAGTGTGTTTGCGCGCAAATAGTGCGCATGTATGCCGGACGAATAGCCAAACTGTCATAAAATCCGGTGCGGGAACAATATCCACGGCGTTTCTTTTATTATAACATTTTCTTTGATTGCGAGGCTACATAATGTCTACGCAGTTTAAAATTCTTATTACCGTCCTTCGCTTTACTATTTCATAATTTTCAAATTCAAACATTAAGTAATTTTAACAGTAAACAGATATCTTAATCAGGGTAAGGTTTAACGAAGACTTACGTCCTGTTACAGCATATATTCTTTGACATATTATTGAGTGAAGTTAAGAACACCTATTCTAAGGTAACACGCCCTTCGGAGGAGATTCAACTCTCTTCGAACACTGCATATCTGCTTGGAAACGTTTTGAAATCGTCTTTGTCTTCCCAGTCGTTCCGGGTCTTGACTCGGAACATTTTCTCAAACGCTTCTATCGCGTCGTCTGCTGTGTCTTTCTCCTCGATTTTCCACTTGCCTTCCTCTCCCTGCGGACGCATTGGGTTTAGAATTAGAATGATTTTTTTTTTCATTCATATTCTTACTTCAATTGCCTACGAAATTGTTGCTTGTAAATTGAAAGGGTAAACACAGGTAAGCTGATTAGCAGATGAGTCGGAAGGTGGGCGCCAGCGAAAACCTTAAAGAGTACTGGGCCAAACCTTTTAGAATTTAGAAACATAAAATAGAACAAAAAAAGATAAAAAATAAGAAAATACTGATAAAAGTATTATTTCTAATAATGAAAGTATTAACAATAATGGTAATAATAATAAGAACAATAATAACAATAGCAAATGGTAATAATAGTAAAAGTATTGATAATAACAGTAATAATAAATCAAAAACTAGAAGCACTCAGAGAGCGTGTAGCTCTTCCAAGGCAATACGATACCAATAATAATTCAAGTGCAAAAAAGTCAGGATAATAATAGCCACTGATGCAATCATCTTTTAAAATTCCTGGATCCGAATCACCACCAAAATTGAAAGGCATCTAAGTTGGGCTAAGACACACCTTTCCTAAAAAAAATTGTTCCTAAGTTTTTGAGTTATCCTACAAACCAACAAACAAAATAACAAACTCACCAGCGCTACCAAAGACTTAACCTCCTTGGCGGATGTCAAAAAAAAAAACCTTTGCAATCCTACACTTATTATGAAATAAAGGATCTTGACCCCAAGAGCTCGCCGTACTCACCACGCGGCCCCATCTGAAGAAGAACAGATACGCGGTTTTGTTCTCAATGACCTGCATGACGTAAAACTTGGGGTTCTGACCTCGACTTGTCTGACGGAGGCTGCAGGAGTAATCCTCGAACACGGTGGCCTGTTGGGGGCATTGGTGGATCGTTTAAGCCGTATATATATGGAGATATACGTTTATATGTATGGATATAAATGTGGGTATGCATATGTATGTATGTATGCGTGTGTGTGTGTGAGTGTGTGTGTGTGTGTGTGTGTGTGTGTGTGTGTGTGTGTGTGTGTGTGTGTGTGTGTGTGTGTGTGTGTGTGTGTGTGTGTGTGTGTGTGTGTGTGTGTGTGTGTGTGTGTGTACATACATATACACCACTATAAGCATTAGCATCAGCATCAACACGACTCCACCGCCACCGCCACTCGCCTCCGGGTGCGACGCGGCCAAGACCTGATCGACGGCCCTCTTCCTCCTGGCCAGGTCGTCGGCCGCGGCATCGAGGGCGTCGAAGAAGAACTGGTAGATCTTGGCGTTGATGAGCCGCTCCTGCCTCCGCTTGGCCGCAGCGCCGCTAGGCCCGGAAGGGAAAAGAGGGTGAGGGATTTTGTTTACATGCGGTCGAGGGGGAGGGGGGAAGAGGGAGGAAGGGGAGGAGGAGGAGGGTGAAGTGGAGGAGAGGTTGGAGGAAGGGGAGGAGGTGGAAGAAGGGAGGAGGAAGAAGCGGGAGGGGAAGTGGAGGTGGAGGAAGGGGAGGAGAAGGAGGAAGTGGAGGTGGAGGTGGTGGAAGGGGAGGGGGAGGAGAAGGAGGAAGTGGTGATGGAGGTGGAGGAGGGGTTGGAGAAAGGGGAGGAGGGGAAAGTGGAGGGGAGGAGGGGGAAGTGGAGGTGGAGGAGGGGGGGGGGAGGAGGAAGCGGGAGGGGAAGTGGAGGTAGAGAAGAGGTTGGAGGAAGGAGAGAGGGGGAGGAGGAAAGAAAAGAAGAAGACAGAGTAAGAGTAGAAAGACAAGGAAGCAGGCAGAAGACCACAGATACACACGAATACATACATACACACACACATGTATATATATATATATATATATATATATATATATATATATATATATATATATATATATATATAATATATTCATATGTATATACATATACATCACATACACACACACACACACACACACACACACACAACACATATATATATATATATATATATATATATATATGTGTGTGTGTGTGTGTGTGTGTGTGTGTGTGTGTGTGTGTGTGTGTGTGTTGTGTGTGTGTGTGTGTGTGTGTGTGTGTGTGTGTGTGTGTGTGTGTGTGTGTGTGTGTGTGTGTGGTGTGTGTGTGTATAGATAGATAGCTGGATATAGATATAGAATGTGTGTGTGTATATATATATATATATATATATATATATTATATATATATGTGTGTGTGTGTGTGTGTGTGTGTGTGTGTGTGTGGTGTGTGTGTGTGTGTGTGTGTGTGGTGTGTGTTTGAAAGCGTGCTTGTCTCTATGAGCAACTATTCATACTCGTCGCTTGTCCGTTTCCCTGCACCTTGACCTCGTCTTCGGCGTCGTCTTCGAGCCATCTGAAGGAAAGAAATAAAATGACAATAATAGTGATAATGATAATAGTGGCGATAAGATTAGTAATGATAGCTTATCATCATTGTTTTCCTCCTCTCTCTCATCATCATTATTATATATTATCATTATTATTATTATCATTATTGTTGTTTTGTTGTTGTTGTTGTATGTGTGTAGGTATGTATGATGTATTTCCCGGGTCTGTATGTATATATGTATGCATGTATGTATGTATGTATCTATGTATACATATGTGTATGCATGCATGTATGTGTATAGTAAACTGAAACTAAAAGTTAGATTAATGTGAAATGAATTAATTTTTAGCAAAGCGAAATTAAAGTTCAGTAAAGTAAAATTTATGGGGAGTAATTAGTAAATCGAAATTAATGTAAAGTCAACCATAGCAAATTTTATCAAATTAATGTATTTTAAAGCGAAATTGGCGTTTATTAAATCAAAATCAATTTAAAGTAGATTAATGCTTAGCAAAGCGAAATGTTGAAATAATAGTCGAAGACGCTGAGGGAGCATCCACTAAGTAATTAAAAATTCTCAAAGATCCCAAACACGAAGTAAAAATTCATATTATTTAAGACTTTGTGGTTTAAACAACATGAAAATCAGTAACAGCAACAACAGCAATAGTTAGAAGCAGTCAGAGAGCTCATACCTTCGCCAAGACGAATGGCAATGGCAATGATGATAATAATAATAGTTATCCTTATTGCCAAAGAGGAAGACAAGACAATGCAAAATCAGTTGAGTCGAGTCCTGAGGCCCAAGGAGGGACGCTAGATCCATATCACTTTAATACTTCATCATCTTTTCTCACTAAAATATAGTGCATTTATACTACAGTATACTACAGAGGCAATAGGGATAATTATTAACTGATAAATTAATTTCTAAAATTCCTGGATCCGGATCATGATTCGGATCACCAACACATCTCCGGTAAAAAAAAATAAATAAATAAATAAATAAATAAATAAATCTATTCATATATTTTAGATATCCTGCTAACTCAAACAAACAAACAAACTAAACGCTATCAAAAGCTACCTTCTCGGCGGAGGTAATGATAACAACAATAATAATAGATAAATAAAGGAATACGATAAAATCAGTGTGC
>NW_020871094.1:1118007-1125507 GCF_003789085.1 Penaeus vannamei
GAGCGAGAGCAGAGAGCGGAGAGAGAGAGCGAGAGAGAGAGAGAGAGAGAGAGAGAGAGAGAGAGAGAGAGAGAGAGAGAGAGAGGAGAGAGAGAGAGAGAGAGAGAGAGAATGAATGAATGAATGATGCTCAAGTGCGGGGCGGGGGGTGAATTAACCACAAAGTTCGATTTACTGCTAACTGTACAAACGAAATTGTTCCAGATACCTCATCAATTTCCTGCTTCCACAAAGGAGAACTCTTCCACACGTGCACAACGGTATCCTTGGCCACCTCTACCCCGTTGTCAAATACTTCCTGCCATACCAGATACCTGTGTGCATTAGCAGATGTGTCTTTGGTCAGTGAAACAAAATATAGTGACATATGATCTACAAGTTTAGTAAACTGAAATAAATCTATCTATAAATAAAAATCCAACGTACTCGTACTATTAAAATTCTTATTATTCAATATCGGTATATTCGATTGAAACATCTATAATGTTTCACAAATCAGTTACGCATATAATCGTGTTTCTTAAGTACTTCCATTGTATTGATACGTTTCCTTACAGACTCACCCGTTCTTCGTAGGAAGATTAGCGACGATATCTAGTAGTTTAGTTATGTAAATTTCCTCGAGCTTGCTGTAGTTGCCTGTGATGTTGTGTTCGGCCATGAACTGAGTGATGGCGGGGTTGCTCTCCCTGTTTGAGGACGTGTCAGACAGATTATACTAGTTTAGGGGAAACATTACCAATTAAAATTAATTGGATATAACAGTGGCAGGTATTCCCACAAAGATAATCTAATTCTTCAAAGACAAATCACAATGTTTATAAAACCAATTACATGAAACATTAAATTACAACTATTTTCAGGGCAATTATAGAACCAATTAGAGAAAATCTACCCGCTCTTCGCAACCCAACAACAAGAACCCTTCTAGTGCATCAATAAGCGGAACTCAAATATACTAGCAGAAAACAACATCTATTTTTTGTGATATGTCGACTATTCTTACAGCCATGACGAAAAAGTTTCAGCAAGAGTACGAGTGCATCCCCGGTTGGGACGAAGGCACCCTCCCTGACTAGTGTCCTAAAGAAGCATCACCAGAAAAGGGGAAATCTGAATGCTCGAGAAACTAACCACTCCTCACCGTCATTCGAATTACTAGACTTCAGAATGTCTCCCTGCTAAAGTCCTCACACACGCACCAGTAAAACACATTTAAATACCACACATGAGAAAATTTCACTGATTTCCACTCAAAAAGAACGCACCAGCAGAAACTGAAAATCTCTTCAGTTGCATTAAAACTACCAGCAACGAGTGACCGCGATAGCTATTTAGGATACGACCTGGAACCCCTCAAATTCAAAGGAAAATGAAAATCTTCCCTTAAATAGACCTAAGAGAAAAACAATTCACACGAGCAAGCCTCATGATCCCCACCAACAAAACCTGAAGTATGCGCCACCAGCAGAAATTTCTAAGCGGTCTTCACCCACACGCGAAGCCCAACTTCGAAATGGAGCTCTAAAGAGAATACCAGCAGGAGAAGCTGACCTCGTCGCCGCCCAGATGAACATAATGGTCCGGGAAGCGGTGCGTGACCTCGGTGAAGAAGCTCTGCAGAACTTGTAGTTGGCGTCGTTCGTTGGGGGTCGATCGGGCCGAACGGTGCCATCCGGGGTGGAGTTACTGTCCACACGAACGTACATTAAACAAGTAAACAAACACGCACACGAACGGTAAGCAATTCCCCTTTTTCCGCTACTCTGGACTAACAAGACATAAAGTCAGGGATTAATGTATTTTTTTCGGCAATTATGTTATGTGAGGGAGAGAGAAGAAAGGAGGAAAGAGATAGGGATATGATGTGCCAATGATTTCTGACTGCAAATTTAATTTCACAAATGAATATGGACGAGCATATTAAAATTTTCTCTGAAGTGTTTTCTCAAGTTTCTGGGCACAAGACCAAAACCAAAAACAGTTCTGAATAGGTTATTCAACATGCCCAATATTGAATTCTTAGTATTTAAGCCATATACAATGGACCAAATTACCATACTATCTATACATTATTTTCTAACCTAGAAAGGGAACAAGACAGATTCATGCAGATATAAACGGGCAAATCAATAAAAAGCAAAACAGACAGAAACTAACGTGTAGCATTTTGTGAGCCAGCCCCGGTTGCCCAGGTCCCCAGGATTTGGTGTGACCTGTAGATCAAGAAGAGAAAAAATACTTTAGGGATGAACATCATGATGTATATAATACTTACGATGTTTCTCATGCAATAAGTTGTGAAATATGAGATTTATAATAACATCATGTTCCTACGTACAGGTTAATACGCCTTATAGTTGCATTGATTTCCTGCCATTGTCTATCATATACAAACACAAATAAACACATAAATACGTGCGAACACACACGTGCTAGAAGGCACAGTAAACGCGTGAGATGCAAGAAAATGCGATTGACTCCTGCTTCATAGGCCTATGGGAAACAGCAATTATGCAGAGCAGTGTGACGCCTGCATTACTGCTCTTTTCATAATTGCTGTCGCCACAGGCCTGTCAAGAGTGTAAAAAAGTGGTGTTAAAGTGTCAGAAATTACAGGGAAATCTCTGGATATCTAGTCCTGGAGATACGACAAGAAGAGCAATAGCGATTGAGATGCGCCAAGAGGGATCATAGCGAGGACAGAGAGCCATATTTGAAACCATACTTGAATAATCCACGTAGATAAATACCACGTGGTTGGTTACGGACAGTATCTGGCGCCTGTCTCAGGTCAAGTATCGATACTGAAGCCACTGAGTTTACTTGATCACCCATTATAGGGGCCTATTTCTCATTATAGGCCCTTAGTAGTATCCTTACGGATACTTTAGGGAAACTGACCTTGCACCACCCGAAATACCGGGTGTCAGGAGTTAAACTACTTAAAAAGACTTAATGTCAGTGTTAGAAATGTCGAAAATGAGTGAAAAGTCTTGATGAGCAGCGTTTTAGAGATGCGAGAGTTACCGAGACACAACCACCGCAGAGCCACCTGGAAAATGGAACATGCGTTTGCTTTTCGGAACTGTTAGAAAGAAATTGAAAAATCGTGCCGAACTAAACCAAAACGTCTCTCCACTTACCTGGAGTGTCGAACTCGGCAGGACACGGATGCCCCTCAACCTGGCGTACTCCACGACGTCCGCCACGTCCTCCGCGCTGTATACGTGGTTACTGCTGTACGACCCGAGCTTGCTGTCCATGTGAATAGGTGGGAAATTTCTGTAATTTGTTCTGTTATGTTTCCAGATAACTAATTAGCCTATGAAATGTTAGCATTCTGCAGCATAACGCTTCTCGTCTGCAAGATATTCAGCATCCAGGTAACTACAAACAACCGATATTGAGGCGCAAGAGACTGGGAAGTAGATCCTTCTCTCGTTTCATGCTTCTGCGGCTAGCAATGTTACAGACTCTACCCATTATATTTGTCATACTATTATTATTTGGATATAAATTCACACTGCGTTGGCATTTTTTCAGTTCGCAGCATAAATAGTTGTGCCAAGTTCTAGTCGTTCAGATGAAAATTAGAACTGGCTAAATACTATATTCGGGAACACTGCTTATGCATATAAAGGTCACGCAAATTCATTCCATCAACTAACAACTAATAAGTGCTGATTCACATCTAATAAGAAAACTGACCTGAGGTTAGGGAAGGCGGCGCTCTCGTAGGGGAAGCTCTGGTCGTCCACGAGGTGCCAGTGGAACACGTTCAGCTTGTTCATCGCCATCAGGTCCAGGTTTTCCTTAAGCTTACTCACGGGCAGGAAGTGGCGCGCTGTGTCCAGCATCAGACCTCTGGGGAAAGTCCGTTTGTATTTCGAGAATCAATAAGTTTGCAGAACAAAATGGGGAGATGATTTACTTAACCAGTTACATGGTCTAATATCTAAGAGTAGTTATATTTTACAATTAAAGTAATTTTCAGCATCAGAATAAACTGTCATTTCATATTTGAGTCGGAAAAATATGGTTAATGCTTTATTATTTCCGAATCATTAAGAGTTAAAATGGAAAGTAAGAATATATGATTCAAGATTATGCACTTATTATACACTTCTCCAAGATTTTTCTCATATTTGTTTAAGAGACCTTTAGGGAAAAGAAAGTGTCGCAGTCTTTCCTGCAATGTGATATGGCATAAATTAACAATGCCATCATGTTATCTAAAGGCTATTCGTTTTTTATTTATTGAGTTATTAGTCATGAAGAGTTCATACCTCACCGTAACTTATTTGCATCATCAACATTAATTGTATATTTCTCTGTGCCAATCCACAACCCTAAAGCAATAACAAACTTGACAATTATGCATAAAGGCTTAATTACCAAAGTCATCATCACCACAGAAAACGACACAAGCAGAAGTATCAGCGCGACTACATTTTACCTGAAGGAGAACCTCGGAAAGTCCATTATCTGCGTAGAGTTGAGGACGTAGGCGGATCCACTCGGAAGGAGCAGGTGTGAGAAGGACTCGAGCCCTCGCAAGATCCCCCACACACTGTGCGAGATGATGGTGCCTTCCAATGGGGCGTCGGGACTGTCGATCTAGGAAAAAGAAGCATCGGTTACATGCGATCCTAGTTTGAAAGGCATTGGCGAGTGAGGTAAGTTGGATAGATAGAGACATGCACTTTTTAATAAAAATTAATAATATATTGAAGTTGGTCAGAATATTTGGTAAGCACTGAATGTGGCTAGTATCGCAGTGTGAGATCACTTTAATAAAGATGGGTATTTGGCCAATTCTACGGGTGAAACGAGACCATTAAAGATGGCAATAATAACGAGATTATACCCAGACTAAGACGACTTATAGAAGTCATTATAACTGACATGATAACTGTGTTGCGAAGTACCTTTATCTCGTACTGTTCATCCATGTTCCTGTGGGGGAGCTCTTCACACTGCGCAATAAGATTAACCTTAACATTGTCCAAATATCCGCGAAACAGGCCGTCTTTCCTCCAGGGCTGCGATCGGAGCTGTAAACGAGGTACGATTTACGATGTTAAACTACGTGGTTAGAATTTATTTGAGATTTAACTCTGATAATATGTTTAAAACTACATGCTCCAGGTTAGTGAAAGGTAGCACGAAACATCACTACTATATTTGTAGGCCTATGCCAGTTTTAGGTCTCATATAAGAATAAGGTTTATATAAACCTAACATACGATGACTTACCTCAACGGATGAATAAGAAGCGAACATGATGCCAATATATCTTTTCAAAGCAGCTTTCAGGATATCACAGTCTTGACCAATCGTAGTAAACCTGGGGAATTTATCGTTATATTTTTGTATATATAGATGATAAAATAAGTATTCAAACAATTATTACAGTGATTTAGTGTATGTGATAACTATTGTGATAATAGGAAATGTATTTAAAATTATTTGATAACTAACAATGCTTTTTTGTCTTGAACGCTCGAAATGAGACAAATGTTAGAGGTGAATTTCCTAGAGAGGGAACTAAAAAGTTATGGGAACTACAAAGTCAAGTATAACCATCGTGCATGTAAAGTAGAAATCAAGAATTCTTCACCTGAAAGTCTCAGGTCGGATGACCATGTAAGTGCTTGAGGTCAAACTCATCTGGGGGCGTGGCCACACTTCTCCCTTCGTGGGTAACACACTCGGGAACCCGGCAATTGCACATGCTGTTGCAAATGCGAGCAGGATCAAGCATACTGGGAAAAGAAGAAAAAATATTTCGGTTACAGACCATAAAATTCTGCAACTCTAATATATTCAAATTTTAGGGATGCGACAAACACTGGACGAATTTCTATTTCTTTTGTTTTTGATCTGTCCACTCACTGTTACTATCTAGTTTCTACTTATCATTCTCATCAAAGCCAAACAATGACAAGTAACTAGGCTATTTTCTCGATAAGCGTTGTAAATATGATTATCTTTTGTACATCTGATAAGAGTAACAATATATCTCTACACCCCCTAACGCCTTCAGATAAAGAGAAACAACGAAGCTTGATAATATATAATGGTTTTAACGAAATTAAATTATTTATTTATGAAGTTCATAGCATATATAAAGGTAATGTGTTCGCCGATGAAGCAATGCAGTTTTCTTTGAAGAAATGAGAAAACTTCCAGATTATTGCATCAAAACGCTTGTTTAATTGCATCGACACGTGCAATACAACACGCAAAAATGCGCTTATTTGCGTCACGTGATTTCTGTTTTTATTAATATTCCTTTTAAAGTGTTCAAGGCAATTGGGATTTTATCAGTCGTATATGTTTAATGCAGTGTAACTCTAGACCTAATGACATTTCCTTACATTAGGATCAACACCATAGCCCATACTCTACTGAAATTCATTCATTCTCCTTTAGAAGTAGTACTGGTTACATTCCTCCAATATGTTATTTGTCCTTGAAATGAATGCCACGATAACCATCCAAAGCTTTCTTATAGCCGAGCATCCATTACTTTGGCTCACGAATGGTTCAGATTCCTAAGTAGATACGAGTTTATGTTTGAATGGGGTGGGGTCAAGTTGGCCTACTATAAAGCTATCTCTATTTATCTATATGTCTATCTCTCTGTCTATCCATCCATCCATCTAATAAACAAATCAGTCGAACATATGCTGACCAAATCATCTCTTCCTTCGCAAGTCATATTGGGCTAAGTCAGGTTATATTACATAAGGACATTAAATGTTCTTCATTATTGTACGCACCGACCGATGTGGGAACTTCCCCACCTGCTTGAACTCGGTGCAATCAGCAAAACCCAAATTAGTCGCACTCGGTGATACAGTGAATGAAGTCACACCAACGTTCCTTGGTCTGTTGTTAGGGATACTGCGTGCGTACTTTAAATAGCTCTTGTGCTGCACTACATTTCATGGTATACTGAGTCGTAATGGTGACATTTAATCTTATATTTCTATTATGAGAGAACTGTAGAATAACATACGGGTAAAGATTACAACATACTTTTTTGAATGGTAATAGCAGGGTAATTACTTACAATTACCCTTTCCCGCAAAACTAAAATACCCGAGCGTACTGCATTATTTGACCTTAAAGGCTGTGTTGTTGTTGATGTCAGATCGGGGTATCTCGTTTGTATTCCCTGTGCCGGGACCTTTTTGTGAGGAACGGCAGCTGGCAATACCCAGTTGCAGATGGTGCACATGGAAAGACCGCGTCCAGTTGCATGTGAATCATACCGTGCAAGGAATGTCACATCTGTGGCACACTGGCGTAAGAACACTGGATTAACATTAGGGTTGTTTGGGTTAGTGCCATAAGAAGAGGGACATTTAATCTGTTTATTCATTCCATTTATTCACATTACTCTTTGTTATCGTTATTAACGCCAGGATGGCTATTCACATAACCTCAACAAAACACCTTACTCGAATAATAATAAAAAAATGCGTTTTT
>NW_020871094.1:1130507-1133007 GCF_003789085.1 Penaeus vannamei
AAAGCTATGTCGGGCAGGTCTGTATTTCTTGATGGTATGCAACAACCCTACAGCTAATCTACATTCTGGTAGTGAATTTATTCGATAAATTATGTCATAGTTATAATGTGGACCTAAATATATTTGATTACGACCTATTTGTGTGGTAATAATCGTTTGAATATCTGGCTAACGACCCTTGGCATCAATGTACTCTTAGTCTACAGTGTAAATTCGCTCCCTTGGATGCCTTTCTTTTCCAGGTTTGATTCGCAGATGGTACTCCATCGTCTACCGGTGGAATTAATGCAAGAATCCCTTCCTAAAAGGCCGCTGATTTGGTCCTCCTTCCAAAGCTAGCACCGTGACCCTCTGCCAAATCTTTCCATGATGAAGCGCTACCGACACCTGCTTTTCAGGCAGTTTATTGAATGACAAGACTTCCTTGTTTATCAGGATAGTCAGAATATTGTATCTACTGTGTTTGGGGCTTTGCATAAAGATTGATGTGTAACTTACCTCGGGAAGTCATCTGATGTAACAAATGCATAGTGCATCCCTAACTAGTATCACTGATATCCTTTGCCCAGAAAATAGTCCAGCTGTCAGAGTCAGAGCATTGGGTTCTTAAAAGCCAAGATGGCAGCCACAATCCGAGATGGCTTTCTCATAGCAAATTGCATTTTCAATGTTTTTACAATAAAATGTACTAACCTATGCTATCATAATCGCCAAAAAATATTCTTCAGAAGTTAAAATCCAAACATAGTGAGCCTCATTTGGGGCTCAAGGCCGTTACTTCAGGAACGACTAAGCTTAGTATGTCAGTTAATTCCTTGTTTAGAATAGTTTAGGCATGAGAGTGTGCGAATGTGCGAATTCCTTGGTTCTCATTCCCGCCACCGAGGTAAGGTCAGTGACCAATTCAGCTCGATCTGCACACTAACAATTATTACATAATGTGTAAGTGCTACTACTCCTGAAATGTACTTAAGCTAATGATGGTGAGTTTGAACCCTCCCAACTTTTACTTTTATGGTCATAAAAACAAAAGACAATCATCCAGCGCGCCTCACTGCTCCCAAAACGGTTTTGATGAGGGTTCCAAACTAGGTCTCCAGAAAACTAGGCCCTGAAGAATCAGACGATAACCATCTTGCTACTTGGAGTACCGACCTAATTTCTTTCCTGTGGGTTTTGTATGATTTGTAAATATGTCGATCTAATGTGCGGACTTGGAGAAATAAGTCATTCCAAGGATCACTCTGAACTAATTTAGTCTTAACACACTTGCTTGTTTAGTCTTAACATACTTGCGCCCAGTCTCAGCAACACAGAATGATGCTAGTGATATCTAACAGACTGAAAGGAATTATATGACAGAAGGAATCGCAGGATAAAAGGGATCATAGGACGAAAATGATAGGAAAAAGGCCACAGAACGAAATGGATCTTAAGTCCGAAGGGATCATAGGATGAAAGGGATCACAGGACCAAAGGGATAGAGAAAAAGGATTATAAGACGAATGGGATCATGAAACGAAAAGGATCATGGGATGAAAGGGCCCCCTTCCTCAGATGCAAACAAACAAATAATGGTAACACCTCTGTTGTCTAAGGTGAGTGAAACTGGTCACATGTGAAAAATCGAAGAGCAGACAATACTGCATCCTTTTCTCAGAGTAAAATCTGCGAGTTAATTTTCGGGTACGAATAATATGAGAGATTATACTATTTTCTCATCACTACAAGCCAAGACAGAAGGAAGCAGTGCGGTCATTGCCCTTAGAAGTGTATATAAGATGTCATGATTTTGCAAATGTAAGCTTCGCAGGTGTATGCATATTTGTTTTATTTTCTGAGAGTTTAACGACGCACCATCAGTTGTGAGTGCTAGTTGGTAATAAATTAGCACGAGTGTCTACAGCACTGAGTGGTAGCAATTAATAGAAATAGAATAAATGTCTTTATACCACTGTGGTAATCTCCTTGGTTTCTTTTGCACATAACCTCTGTCAGCCATCTATAATCTTACAATCTATATTTATCATAGCGTCGAAGTGATTTATGGTGATGACTATTGTCTGGCTTCTTTCGGTTTCTTTGGTAGTTTCATTTGTGCTAAACAGACTATTGGATACTGATATGTTTTCTTTCTTTCTTTTCTTTTTTTTAAGTGCATTGTGATTATATGGCAGCACCTCTTAATCATGTCATAACCATTGCTGAATGAATGAACTAGTCAAGAAATCCGACAGTGTTGTTAAGATTTCACACTGCAACACACGAAAAATCGCCTAATCTATTCCTTTCAGAGTCGAGCACATAACCTCGTCGACGTGTGGCGCCAGTGCCAGGTTATTTGTCGCCTGACTTTTCCCTATGGCATTCTGACCGCTCAATATTATCATTATCACTGTAATATGATAATTGTAATGATAATGACAGGGACCGTGATAATCATAACCCTATTATTGATAACGATAATGATATTGCAATAAAAGTTAGAATAAACAATGGT
>NW_020871094.1:1138007-1140507 GCF_003789085.1 Penaeus vannamei
CACACACACACACACACACGCACACACACACACACATACACACACACACGTACACACACACACGCACACACACACACTGACAAACACACACACACACACACACACACACACACACACACACACACTGACAAACACACACACACACGCGAACACATTTCGCCGAAACACATTCACATACAGTAGAGAATTTAGATGAAGCAGATTATGCGGACTGCCACCTGCTCCACCTAGATATGGTTGGGATCCTAACCACTCGTGCCACAAGAGAAGTTCGAATAGCAATATCTGTTAAGTGGAATTAACTTTGATAAAGCAAAAAAAAAAAAAAAAAAAAAAAACGGCATAGGTATGGCTTAGAACAACAGGAAAAACGATGGAAACAGCTTTTAATGATAAGGATGTACGTGGTGAAAATAACCTTATATTATATTAATGGCGATTGTAAGAAACGGTTACCTTGCCGCTGAGAAAAAAATAACAGATAATAATATGAGGAATTATGTTAATGATGGTAAATGATAATAGAAATGATCACGATAATATGGATGAGACGGTGATGACATTAACGACTGTGTTATCATCATTATCACAATGATGAAAACAATAATGGATAATAATAATAATACTATCATGATAATAATAATAGCTAAGATGATGATGGTAATAATGATGATGAAAATAGTAATGATAATAATTATTATCATCATGATAAGATGACAATGAGAAAATAATACTAATAATAACAGTAATATATAAAATAATTATCATAATGATAATGATGATTATGATCGTCATCATGATAACTATCAGTAGTTAATAACTGAACCAACTTTGGCCTTTTGAACTACAGCTTACTCACGTCTGTTCTTATGATCAACAGCTGACCCACCTTGTTCATATTTCCATTGACCTTTTCCATAAACAACCGCATTAAGAACCGGATTTTTTTTTTTTCTAAATCACAAGAATAAACTTCTGATATCAAAGGTCATCCCTTAATACTTTGCACAAAACTTACAAGGAGGTCCTACCCCTTGCGATGGGATATAGCGCCAATGTCGTCTGTAGGCGGTGTGGGTCTTTGGCTTGACATGCACGACCGTGGGATATGCAGGCGGCTGAATGGAAGTTGTGGGGACTAAGAAAGCTGCAATACTACCTTCAAAACAAAAGGGTCGTCTGAAACTACAAAACAGCATCAAAAGTCCAGTCAGTTGTCAATCCAAACAACAACAGACGATCGAATCTTACTAGACCAAAGTCCAAAGCACCATTAAGGCAACGAGCTTGTCGAAAGGGTCGTTCCTACAGTACGATGACCCCATCGAGGACATCTGCCGATACATTGGAAACTACCAGTGTGAAGAAAGACTAGCTGTAAATTGTATGTGTTTTATGTATGTCTATATTCATTCATTTAAACTGTTTCTCTACATTATTTGCTTATTTTATTACCAGAGCTCCGACTCTGAAGTGCTTTGTGAACTATATCGGAGCCAATTTGGCCTTTTGAACAGCAGCTTATCTCAAGGGGACTGCGTTAGCTTTAGTTCGTACGGCTCATAATAATGGTGGTAGCGATAATTATGCCATTAATAGTAATGTTAAGGATAATGATAATTATTACAATAGCAACACATGATTATGATGATAAGAATAATGATGATCAATATACTAACAGCAATGATAATAATATAAACTGAATTAATATTAACAACACTACTACTGTACTACTGTTATTATTATTATTTCTGCGAATACTATAATAATTTTCTATAACTTTTTAAAGGTAATAACATTTGGTAATAACAACGATAAGATACTATGCATTTATACCAATGAATGTCAACGCACACGAAACCATGCACACAAAATCGATATACTTAATACACAATTGCTCATGTCTTTACACATAACACACAGGCATTATACGTGGGCCGAATGATGGGACCATGGTCAAGGCATCCTCGAAAACCGCTGGCAATACTAGTTGTGGTTTGGCTCCTCTTGACGATCCGACTCAACGTCTACATTCCTTCGGTCAAGGTGAGTCGCGTCTCTGCGCAGAACGGCTCTCTTTTGTGTCAGGTCTGTCCGAGGCAGTAGTGTTTACGTGTCAGTGTTATCGTTAGGGCTTGTGTTTGTTTGGTATTGTGTGTTTGTTTGTGGCAGGTGTGGTCGTTGCAATGGATATGTTTTATTCATAAAACGAAACGGGAGTTTGTGTTTTTGATGTTCATTCTGGATGGGCAACTGTTGGATTCTGTTTACTTGCTTTGTTGTGGTTTTGTGTTAGTTTGTGGTTTAGATGATGTGATGTCTGATGACTATGATATGACTATCATAAAGACACAATATTAATTCACAATTTGAGACACAAAATCTAAGAAAATGCTAGCCATGAGCCCTAAAGATTTTCTTGAATAAAAAATAATGTAAATTAATTGCTATTTATTGGGTGAATCTAATGCCTTAGACACGATGAATCTATAGGATATAG
>NW_020871094.1:1160183-1165183 GCF_003789085.1 Penaeus vannamei
TATATTTATATACATTTATTCATATATTAATATATATATATATATATTATATATATATATATATATATATATACTATATATATAATATATATTATATAACATTACATTCATATATTATATATATATATATAATACATATATATATATAATATATATAATATATATGTATATATGCACACAGACACACTGTAAGAGCCCAAATGTTGGGTCCTACAAGAGTTTGGTAGATGGCGAGCTTAGGGTTAAAGTAGACAACAAGATGTCTTGATTCCTTTACTGAATATGTTGGAGTGCGGCAGCTCCTCGGAGCGAGGTGTTGCTCCTTGGCTCCTCGCAGGGAGTCTGCCTGATCTCTATACACTTTAAAGATCGCATCATGTCACGTTGTTAGCATGTGACGAACGGTGATGAACAAAGAAGCATTACAACAATACATAGCTCTTGTGGAAGAGATAGACAAACAACATTCTAATGTCTGGTGAGGCAAGAGAGGAATGAACAGAGGAAGCAATGGTCAGGCATATATGCATATGTATATGTATGTGTGAAGATACGTATGTGACAAACATGTAAGATTATATATATATATGTATCATATAGTAATTAGATATAGATATAGCTGGGTTACACACACACACACACACACAATATATATATATATATATATATATATATATATATATATATATATATATATATATATATATATATATATATATATATATATATATATATATATATATATATAATATATATATATATATATATTAGTCCCCCTCCCCTGATATAACCAACTGTCAGTGACCTCGTAAATGGAAAGGCTTGGAGGAGGGGAAAAGTCCCTCCCACCCAGCAAGTGAGGCGGACTGTGGCCCTGCTGGGGGGGGGCTGCTGGGGCACAGGCTGGGAACGGGAACTACTCGTCTCGCCTGCACTCTGGCAGACGCCAGCCCAGAGTGAAGCTTGTGGGGGAAAGCCCTCAGGAACCCATGGGTGGATGATGGGGCCGCAGCCCCCGCCCCCTTTTTTATGTGGGGCATGGTCGGCGGGAGTGGTAGAGGTGGCATCCACCCGGAGTAACTGCCCGAGCTGAATCTCTGGCGGGAAGTCAGGGTGGGGGCTTGGAACATTTCTTTGCATCAGGATGATATATATGCCTTGCTGTCGAGGGAACTGGGAGGCTGAGAGTTGAGGTGGCTGCTCTCTCAGAGGTGAGGAGACCTGGCAGCGGCATGACCAGTGTAGGTGGCTACACCTATTACTGGTCGGCCACAGCGACGGTCATCACCTCCAGGTAGTACCCCACTGCCATCTCCAGACTCCACCCTCCAGAGTCAGGTTGATAGATAATGGTAGACTAAAGCTTTCTTTTGGCTTCATTTCTCTCAATGCTGTGTACGCTCTTACCGACGTGAAAGAGATGTTCTATGCCAAACTTGTATCTGTGTCAGACAGATGTCCCCAGCGAGATGTTCGCATTGTTCTGGGACTTCAAAGCGGTATCTGGTTGTGATCAAACTGGCTATGAGATGTCTGTCGGTCCCCATGGCTCAGGAGCTGATGCCAGTAGTGAGAATAGCTTCCTTTTCCAGGACTTTGCTAGGTCTCAGAAATTGAGGATTTCTTGCTCCTGGTACCAGCGCCCGGACCCACATAATTGGACAGCGATGCAGGTAATGCAGCCAAGGAGATCGACCACATACTCGTTAGCACTCGGAGGATCCTCCAAAATTGCAGGGTGTACAGGAGTGCTGAGTTCTGTGGTACTGACCATAGATTGGTTGTGGCTACCCTCAGGGTCCACTTCAAAACTCCCCAGCGGTCAAATGATCACCCTATGGTGTTTCATTTGGACAGGCTGAGGAGGGGGAGTGTGCCCGCGGGTTTGCTGAGGCAATCTCTGGTCATTTCACAATGCTCGACAGTCTGACGGACCCTGTTCTCCTGTGGGATACCTTTAAGCGTGAAACGCTTGATGCAGCTCAAGATACGATTGGTGTATGCCCAAGAGGAATACAGAATTTTATCTCGCAGGAGACACTGGAAGCCACAGATGCTTGTCGTGCGGCTTATCTGACAGGGGATCGGGAATTGCACGGTCTCATGTGCGCAGAACTCGGTCTCTGTTAAGAAGGGACAAGGAACAGTTTATTAGGAGTCTTGCAGAGGTAGAAGGCCATTTCTTAGTAAATGACCTTCGTCCTGCATACCAAGCCCTGAGAAAACTGAACTCCAAGCCCTCTTTACAGGTGACAGCAGTTCACTTAGTAAGTGGGCAGATCGTTTCAGATCCTGTTGCGGTGCGAGAACGCTGGGCTGAGTATTTGAGCAGTTGTACCAGGTTGACCCACCAACAGTTAACTTAGATGCTGGGAGTGCCGAAATCCCGTTGCCGGACCCACCTATCAGTGAGGATCCTCCCTCCCTCACTGAAGTTAGGGGGGCGATTTCCAGGCTGAAGAGTGGTAAAGCAGCAGGTATCTGGGGTATACCAGCCGAACTGTTAAAGGCTGGTGGTGAACCTATGGCGCGGGGGTTACATGCTGTCCGGGCTGCCATCTGGCGGTCCGGTACCGTTCCTCCTGACCTGTTGAGGGGTGTGGTCATCCCTCTCTGGAAAGGGAAGGGGGACCGATGGGACTGTAGCAATCACCGTGGCATCACACTGCTCAGTATACCAGGCAAGGTTCTCGCCCACATCCTTCTGAGACGTATCAGAGACCATCTACTGAGGCATCAGAGACTGGAGCAATCCGGATTCACTCCTGGTAAGTCCACAATAGACCGTATCCTTGTACTTCGAGTTATTGTAGAGCGCCGACGTGAGTTGGGGCGTGGGCTGCTTGCAGCCTACATCGACTTCAAGAAGGCGTTCGACACGGTGCATCGGGAATCACTCTGGAGATCCTGAGACTAAGAGGAATTCCAACAAGGATTACTGGACTTATAGCAAGCCTATATACTGGTACTGAAAGTGCTGTAAAGTGTGGTGGGGGCCTGTCGAGCTTCTTTCCAGTTAATTCAGGAGTGAGGCAAGGTTGCGTCCTTGCACCAACACTTTTCAGCACTTGCATGGACTGGATACTGGGCAGAGCTACTATTCAAAGTCATTGTGGAGCAACACTGGGCAATATCAAGGTTACTGACCTTGACTTTACTGATGATGTTGCTGTTCTATCTGTCTTTGGAAACCTTAGTGGTGGCTCTGGATGCATTTAGCAATGAAGTGAAACCCTTGAGTCTACAGGTCCTGGACCAAGACCAAGGTCCAGGATTTTGGGGACTTGCTAGGAGAACCTGTTCAGTCGGTACGTGCTTGCGGCGAGGATATTGAGGTCACAGAGAGCTTTACATACCTTGGTAGTATAGTTCATAATTCTGGGCTGTCAGACCAAGAAGTCAGCAGACGGATTGGCCTGGCAGCAGGGGTCATGAACTCTTTCAACAAGAGTATTTGGAGATGTCAGTACCTGTGCAGAAGGACCAAGCTACGGGTTTCCAAGGCCCTGATAATGCCAGTTTTGCTGTACGGTAGAAACCGACATTATCCCGTGCCTTGGAGGCTCGTCTTGAAGCCTTTTGTAATAGGTCCTTGCGCCGGATCATGGGGTACTGTTGGCGGGACCATGTGTTCAACCAACGGTTGCACCGTGAGACTGGCACAGGACCTGTTATCTACACAATCCGTGATCGGATATGTTATATATATATATATAATATATATATATATATATATATATATATATATATATATATATATATAATATATATATTATATGTATAAATATATTATATTATATATATATATATATATATATATATATATATATATATGTATATATATATATATGTATATATATATATATATATATATATATATATATATATATATATGTATATATATATATATGTATATATATAAAAATATATAAATGTAAATATGTAAATATATATATATATATATATATATATATATATATATATATATATATATACATATTATATATATATATATATATATATATATATATATATATATATATATGTATATATATATATATATATATATATATATATATATATATATACAGAGACACATTTGTATTATTAGAGAAAGGACAAACGTGTTTTGAGAATGAATAATGGAAATGCTGAGTGGGAATGAAAAGGCTAACAAGAAATCAAAAGTGAAACATATTGAGTATCCTTGAAGAGAATAATTATCTATTTGAATGATATTGAAGAATCATATTCAAATTAGAAATTCAAGCTTACTACTATAGTTAGTTACTTATAGTTCCACTGAAAATGTTTTTTTTTTCTTTTTTTTTAACTAAGGGTAAATGGTAACAAATAGAAGAAGTAGGAAAAGAAAAAGGTGGACTTGATAATAGAGGGAAAAAGGAAAGAATACACAATTGAATTGAAAGCATGAAGACTGGTTACTCGTATATCTGTCAGCCTAATGTATAGGCCTAGTATATAAAGACATGATATGTTGCGTTAAATGACAAAAGCAGATATTCAGTAGTGCTTAGTGATGTCAGAGTTCAGACCTTGAACTCGATTAACTTTTTTAGATTTTTTTCTCCATCCTGTAGTTCCTTTTGTTTGATACTTTTTTTTCTAAGAGAGAGAGAGGTGATTGAGAAAGATAAACAGAAACAGAAAAAATAGCGAAAAAATACTGAATATAGCCTACTTTGATAACAATTCAGTTCATATTTCAAAAGGGACCGATGATGATGTCAAAAGAAACAAAGAACGAAAAGAGAATAAAAGATGACAGAGAGAAATAGACAGACAGACAGAGACAGGGAAAAACAAAAATACAACGCAGATATCTCATAACAGTACGAATAAATACGAGGAAGGCTATCCCGTACGATTTTTTTTTTCAATTCATCTAACCCACTAGTTCAGATCCAGCCAGAGGAAAGATCCATTCGAGGATGTGAACATATTTGTCTTTCTCCCCCCCCCCCATGCAAGTCGAAAGA
>NW_020871094.1:1175183-1176937 GCF_003789085.1 Penaeus vannamei
GAGAGAGGAGGGATAAAGAGGGAGAAAAAGAAAGAGAGAGAGAGAGGGAGGGGTAGAGAGGTAGAGAGAGAGAGAGACAGACAGAGAGAGAGAGGAGGGATAAAGAGGGAGAAAGAGAAAGAGAGAGAGAAAGGAGGGGTAGAGAGGTAGAGAGAGAGAGAGAGAGAGTACCAGGCGCACTTTCTTCCCCCGGGATTTCGGGCCGAACCGCCCCTGAATTTCTTGTCGGCCCCGAAGCTAAATTTTGTGTCTCGGAGCACAGGGCTTGTAGGGCAGCAAAGTTTGCTTGCGTTTGAATGGAAATTCGCCATTGGTGCGTGGATGCGCTGCGTTGGCCCGGCGGTCGACTAACTTCCCGCGGCCATTCTCGGTTAGAATAACGCGGTCGTGGAGTTGGCTTCGATGTTTTGCTGTTGCTAGTTTGCGTGGCTCGTTTCGTTGAGGAATGGCGGGCTTTCTCGGTCACTAGCAGATGCAGACAGACAGGCAGATGGGAAGACGGATAGGCAGGCGGGCAAGCAGACAGGATGGCAGTCGGATAGATAGGCGGACAGACAGGCAGGCAGGTAGGTAGGCAGTCAGGCAGGCATATCTACCTCTCGCTTTCTTTCTCTGTGTCTCTGTATGTCTGTCTCTTTGTCTTATCACTGTTATCTTTACTTTCTTTGCATCTGCTTCAATTTCTCATTATTTTTTCTTCCATTTTGTTGTGTCACTTCGATTTTGTTTTTCATTCATCAAAGAAAACAAAAAAACTAAAGGGCGCAATTCGTTTTCACTCTGTATAGTCTCCCATGATGAACGTTCTATAGAACTTTCGGAATATAATGCTTAAATGCTAAAAAAAAGAATTCTTTATCAGACTCGCCAAAATTGTTTGGTTAATTTGCAGATTTGAATGAGCGGCGGGAAGTGCTATGCAGTATAAAGCATTGCCTGACACAATGCAAATGGCAGTCATGTATATATGCTTAGAATTAAGGCAATTGCATGGCAGCCACGAATGAATTTATCAACAAAAGTGGCTAAATGGAAAATAACAAGGTGGAATGGGTATGCGGGTGCGTGTGTCTTTGCCTGGGTCTTTGTAGTCTGTCTGTCTGTCTGTCTGTCTGTCTGTCTGTCTGTCTCTCTCTCTCTCTCTTCTTCTCTCTCTCTTCTCTCTCTCTCTTCTCTCTCTCTCTCTCGTCTCTCCTTCTCTCTCTCTCTCTCTCGTCTCTCTCCTCTCTCCTCTCTCTCTTCTCTCTTCTTTCTCTCTTTCTTTCTCTCTTTCGTCGCTCTCGCTCTCTCTCTTCTCGCTTCTCGCTCTCTCTCTCTCTCTCTCTCTCTCTCTCTCTCTCTCTCTCTCTCTCTCTCTATCTCTCTCTCTCCGTTGTCTGCTCTTTCTCTTTCTCTTTCTTCGTCTCTCTTCTTTCCCCCTGGTCCTGTCTCTTCCTCTCTTCTCTTTCTCGTTCTCTGCTCTCTTCTCCTGCGTTCTTCTCTCTATCTCTCTCGTTCTCGTCGCTCTATCTCTCTCGTGCTCTCTTCTACGGTCTCGTCTCTCTCGTCTCTCTCGTGCTCTCTTCTCGTCTCTCTCTCTCGCTCTCGCTCCTCGCTCTCTCGCGTCTCTCGCTCTCCGTCGCTCTCTCGCTCTCATCAGGCTCTCGTCTCGTCCTTTCCTCGTCTTTCTCTCTGTGTTCTCTTTCTCTTTTCTCATTTCCTCTTTCCTCTTTCGTCCTTTGCTTTCTCTCTCTCTCCCTCTCCTCCTCTTCTCT
>NW_020871094.1:1177037-1182037 GCF_003789085.1 Penaeus vannamei
TGTAGCTATGGCACGATTTGAGAAGAATACATTTGGAAAAAGTTGCAACCTCATGATTATAGTCGATGAATAGCCTTTGCAAAAGCGTGTTTTGATTCGGACGTTTGTTTTCGTCGGATACTACAAATAAAGAAGATTTCTAATGCTATAAGTAACCTATCCGACAGTAGTGTTTGTCAGGCAGGACAATTAAATATGAAGTATATTCTGCAGGGAACTTTATCATGTTTCAATTCATCATCTGAGAGTCGCTGTTATAAAACTGAGTTGCCTCGTAATATTCACATCACAAACTCATTTCCGGTAACGTGTGATCCGAGTCGAATTTAAGGCCATTTGGCTAAAATGGAATCTGGTAATTGGGGTATTTCAGGTAAATAATATTTCAAACGAGATATACAAAGTCAATATCATTCTGTATTTCACTATTACATCACCATATGTTCGTCGGCGTATGCGAATGTGTGTGTATGTGTGTTTACAGGTATGCATGAGCCTGAGTGAATATCGTTATTGGTATATACATTTAAATAGTTACGATACCAATACATTAAAACTATTATAAAAGTAATAGGTATTCAAATCTATTATAAATTAAGCTGTATTCTTGCAGAATGCATGTAGCTCTTAAATCTACGGAAATCAATTAAACTAGACAAGACAACGAAATCGATGTAAAATAAAAGCAGGATTTATGCTTTTTTAAGCGGCGTAAACATACACAAACCATACACGCTTTACTTTTCAATTTCAACTCACAGGTCACTGAATGGTATCCGCGGATGGTGTGTAAACGCAACAGACAATAATAGTACAATACAAGAGAAAAAAAAATAGAATAGGTGTCAGCGTATCACCCTGTCAAACTCCAAGCCTGCTCAGTCTCTGGCACAAGCGTTTTTTTTTTTTTATTGAGGGCTGCATTTCATAGCCTTAATTACCGCCATTTTCTGTTCATTAAGGGTTAAGACAGAAACTGTATATTTAGGGGAAACTATTCTTGGCTAGTGAACTTTAAACTTTTTAATCTTGGAATATCAAGCAAGTAGGATAGATGGAATATGAGTCAACTTTTACCTTTAATTCATAGGTACGAGAATCATGAAAAGGCAAGTTAAGGTTTGCCACTGAGGATTCGAACTAGCGTTGTGAGGAGGGTTCGAGACGGTTTATTCGCCCAAGAGTCTAAAGGACATTTTTGGAATTACGTGCTGTTTCCATTTATTTTGTATACGTAGACAATTACGGAATGAAAGTGGACTGTCTTTAAAGTAGCCCCTTCCCCCTGCTATTACTATTTTACCGCCCCTCCCAGTCTAAAATATGGATTTCCGTAAATTAACGCAGCCATGGAATATAGAATTCACAGTCTACGTCACAAATCTTTGGCGATTTTCCGCGCAGCAGACGAATTTCGGTAATATGGCAGCCCCGCTCTTTCTTGTGCGTCTGGCGGGCTCTCTCAGGTACGCGTTTTCACCGGTTAATTATTCCTGCGCAGACAGATGTGCCTTCCTTCTCGATGCTGAATTGTTACTCTGAATTATTTGTAGACTAATTTCCAATGCGGCTGCCATGCTAGATGATATTTCCTGCGCAGGTGCTTCGTCTGCCGAAAGTTCCCATGTTTTATGGCGCACTGTTGAGCTCCAGGCTTCTTTTCTAGATCCTTTCTGTCTGCAACTTCCTACTTTTAAGTACGCTGATTCGATATCAACAAAGCTTTTTGGCGTGTACTCCAAACGGAGCTTTCGCGAAAAGAATAATAAAAAGCCTCTAGATATATATTCTGACAAGATAAAACTTTGACTAGTAGGATATTTGACGATCGCCAAGAGCGGTCGGTCGGGCGACATGAGGTTTATAATTCACAAAGAGAAATTTTCACCTGTTTTATCTGGCGAGATCAAGTGGGTACCTTGATTAGCTGGAGTGTAAAAAGTCGCATTTCGTGTTTTTTGTTCTGTTTTTTTTTTTTTTATGACTAAAGTTTTCTTTATCTTCTATTTGCTATTGTAAAGTATGTGGTGGATAAATGACCTTTATGAATGTGTCTTTTTCCAACAGTACCGATAAATGTTCGAGAGATTTTACTGACATTTACACTTTATGCAAGGAATATTTCAACGAATCTATGAAAAAGTACACGTTTCTCTTTTTATATGAATGCATGTTTTGTGTTTTTCGTACTAATTCAAATAGTACAGTAATTGCATATAACTGTTTGCATGATGGGTACAAAATACTAAATAAATATTTTTTGGGCTGTTGTTTTTTCATTTCAACTTTTATACGGACAAAGGAAATGGGGAACTAATGATGTATCGCTCTTTTTATTAGCCTTCATCGTTGCTTTCAGTAATATTATTTTTGATGCCGACTTTTTAACCGGTTCTGTTTGTTGCATGTTTAATTTCTAAAACCTGATGGAGTGCTGATTGTGCAAAGTTCAAACACAGATGCGTAAAATGAATTGAATATTGATATGCGATGCAGGAAGAGACAGGTATGTTTATGAATAGTTACATACACACAGACACATGCATATATGTATATATTATATATATATATATATATATACACACACACACACACACACACACACACACACACACACACACACACACACACACACACATATCAAGTTATTCTGAAATCTTTCTCGACTGGATTGAGGTCATCGGAGAGGAGGAAAATGAATTATTTATAAAAAGTTCCAAGAAATAACGATGAAAATAAGAAAAAGAAAACAGAAAAGCAAAAAAGCATCAATTGTGATAATGATAGAGAAATTATAAATATTATAAAGAGGATAATGATGATGACACTAAAAAGGACAATAATAATGATAATGAATATGAAAAGGAAAAAAAATCTAATGATGCTATGAAGAAAGTATATAACAATCAGTTAATAATCATTAGGATAATAATGATAATAATAGTGATAATAACAATGACAATAATAATACTCATAAATAATAATAAAATGATAATAACAATAATAATAATAATAATAATAATAATGATAATGATAATAATAATGATAATAAAAAATGATAATAATAAAATAATAATAATAATGTTAATAATACTGTAATGGTAATAATAACAATTATAATTATCTTTATAATTATCATTATCATAATAATATCAATAATAAAAATAACAATAACAATGATAATAAGAATAGTAATAGCAATATTAATAATAACACTAATAATGATAATGATAATAATAACAATAAATATAATAATAATAATAACAGAAATAATAACAATAACAATAATGATAGAAATAATGACAAAAACATAAATGATAATCATATCAATAACATTTAAAGGATGGCATTAATTTACAACTTAAATGCGACGACCAACTCACCTGTTTCCTCACAGCGTCAACTTCAGCAAACCAGGAAAGAATCCAATTAGCAAATAAATGTAATCAACATAACCAATTAGAACAATAATAATAGTGACATACTAGTAGCAACAGTGGCAATAGCATTAGCAAAAGAAAAGAAAAAAAAAGAAAAAAAGAGGATCATATAACTCCAAAAATACAGAAAAGCTTTTCACTTCTTCTTTGGAAATCGCAGGCACATCGGTACCTGGTGGAAGTCTTCGGCTGTCGTCTCCTGACCATAAATCGTTCTCCTTTGCACGCCACACTTACACTCTCGTTCTCTTTTCCTTCTTCTTGAACCTCTTTTTACCCATTTTTCTCCCCGCGTCCCTCACCCTGTCCATGCTCATTCTTCCGTGTTTTTTTCTTTCTTTTTTGAATTTCTTTTCTCTAGTATTCTTCGGTCCCTGTTCATCCTCCGTGTTTTGTTTTATTCTTTTCTCTAGTATTCTTCGGTCCCTGTTCATCCTCCGTGTTTTGTTTTTATTTCTTTACTCTAGTATTCTTCGGTCCCTGTTCATACTTCCGTGTTTTTCTTCTTTCCTTCTTCGTCTTCTTTTCTCCAGTATTCTTCGGCAAAAAATATTTACATTCTTGTTTCTCACTTAGGCCGTACTTTTAAAACCTTCGCCAGTGGTGGCGTTCACCTGGCGAAGCTTCGCCAGGCGAACTCTGAGTGAGGGAGGCCTTACTTTTAAACCCAACGTTCGCCAGACGCTAACATTGCATTCCCGCTAAATCTAGCGCAAATTTGTTTACATCTGCAGTGCACATAACATAACCTAAACTTAATTATTAACCTCGAGAGAAGACGAAAATGTTGTTTCCGCAATAGTTCACTTTATACTATAACAAAGGAGTTAAAATTTAACTTATGCTATAACAAAGAAGTTAAAAATATCTTTATACTATAACAAAATTAACTTTATACTTTATGCTATACTGCACTTTATACTATAACAAGGTTAACTTTATGGCCCGTACTTTTAAAACCTTTTGCTTTTTCTCGCGTTTTTTTCATTCGCCGAAGCGCTAGATTTATCAGGAATCCAAGATGTTAGCGCCTGACGATCCCTTTCGTTCGCCAGGCCTGGCGAACACCTGCCTTAGTTTAAAAGTAAGGCCTCCCTCACTCAGAGGTTCGCCAGGCGAAGCTTCGCCAGGCGAACGCCAGCATTGGCGAAAGGTTTTAAAAGTACTTTATACTATACTATATCAACCTTATACTTTTATACAAAAAATAACTATATACTTTAACAAGAGTTTAAAAATTACTATTTTACTATTCCTAACTGATGTAAGATATTGAACTGTAGGCCTACAAGGGTATCATAAAAGACGCCTCATTATAGGGCGGTGGAGCACTACAGCTATGTTTCTATAGCCAAAAGTAAACATGCGCCATAAAAAACACTTCTGGTAATATTTGTGAAAAGAACATTATCCTTACAACCAAAATAACAACAACCTAAATCTAAATAAGTCATCTCAGTGGGGGTAGGGGTAGGGGGGTAGGAATACAGCTGATGTCTTGAGCTCTCGACTGGAACATCGAAGGTCTTGAAAAAAAAATACGTATATACGTTATTTCAT
>NW_020871094.1:1197037-1211757 GCF_003789085.1 Penaeus vannamei
ACTCAGAAATAAGCTATCACACACCGCACAAGAGAAGGCGAGGAACCTTCCGGTATCTACAGTGAATGATGAGATGCTTCAGAAACAAAGCCTCCAGCAGACCGTGTTCAACATTGTGAGAGGTGGCGTCCATTAGCTCGATGATTCCTGACGTTTTGGCTTGCATGGGACGTGTGTAGCTGTTGCCTTCTGTGCATAAACAAAAGCAGGGTGAAGATTAATTGTTTGAACGGAATAATGAACGTGTTTGTTTTCGAACTTGTTTAACAGATGTCTCTGAAACACTTTATAACTGTGAATTATTATGCAAGCCATATTTCATGCATTTTTAGCAGCCAAAAGCTAATTTATATTAGAGAGAGAGAGAGAGAGAGAGAGAGAGAGAGAGAGAGAGAGAGAGAGAGAGAGAGAGAGAGAGAGAGAGAGAGAGAGAGAGAGAGAGAGAGAGAGAGAGAGAGAGAGAGAGAGAGAGAGAGAGAGAGAGAGAGAGAGAGAGAGAGAGAGAGAGAGAGAGAGAGAGAGAGAGGGAGAGGAGGGAGGAGAGAGAGAGAGAGAGAGAGAGAGAGAGAGAGAGAGAGAGAGAGAGAGAGAGAGAGAGAGAGAGAGACGGAGAGACTGAGAGAAGTCAGAGGGAATGGACAGAACAAAAAAGTTGAAGGGGAGTTGGTTCGACTGCTATATTTTGGAAATGAGGAAAGTTACAAGTGTAGTGTGCAAAATGAGTGAACAAGTACAGAAGAGGAAAAGGAATTGGAATATATTGCACATCTGATAGTTAAGATAAGTATGCAAGTGAGAGTATGTTATGTAATGTATGAATATAGTAGGAAAAATAAATCAAAACGATACCATAATATCTTGAAAAAAGTAAAATATATACAGTATATAGAACATAATATTCTAGTTCTTACTTTACACATTATAAAGGTTATATAATAGTCATAAAAATACATTTTTATTGTTTATATCATTATGTATAGCGCTTCTTATCCAAATGCCCCAGGTGTTTTCCGATCTGCTGTGGTTGGGTACGTAAAGAGTGCGTATCTTTCTACCAACACGACACGAGACGATGTTCTCCTACATGAACATGAGTAAACGTAGACAACATGTACAATAAACACGGTGTTTGGGATATCTATGTGTCATATTTTCCTAATCTTTTAGGTAAAGGGATCAAGCGTGTGGTGACTATTAACAAGCATCGAAGAGATGGCAGTTTCGAAAACATCATCATTAAAAAGACGAAAAACAACTGGTGAAGAAAGCGATGAAGCAAGACCTCGTCAACAGCGCCGCATACAATACGAGAACCAGGTGCAGACGAAACACCTGTGCAGGGTATCTCGCAATACTCGGTTACCACCTTAAAAGTTATACGAAAAACTTTCTAGATGATTGTTTAAAGTCTGTGGGAATGAAACAGATAACTGCGAAGAATAATGGCTAAAGATAAACATAAAAGTGAACTGTCGTGAAGGTAAAAATGAGCACCCGAGGGAAACCCGCCACAGACACGTGGCTGTAAACCCACCATTTCACTTCCAGATTACCGATGTTCGTCTGATTTAAGGAAAGGCGTTCTATTTCACTTTCAATGTTGCCTACTTATTAAAAAATAAATACATAAATAAAAATAAAACAGATAACCGTATGTTAAAAAATGTCCAAACGATCTTATTTAAAAGATAAATACATAAATAAAATAAAACAGATAACGGTATTTAAAAAAAATTGTCCATAACGATCAAATTTCGAATCACCCTTACAACAATAGTTTTAAACCTTAGTGACAAAAACTTGGCTTGTCTTTTTTGTATTTTTGTGAATTAAAAACAAAAGTTGATATATCTTGAAAAAAATGTTTTCCTTATTTTTTAATAATTCTATTATTCTATAACAGAACGGAAAAAAATCGATAAAAAATAACCAGCCTACATACGCTTCCTCTAGTTAATAAATAACAATAATTAAAGCATCAGATATCTGGGAACCTGCTCCTTAGACACTGAGAGCATGTTGGTTCCTGCAGGGCAACACACTGTTGCCTTACGCTTTTGCTGTGTAGGTGTATTTCACTATTTTATGTGTTACGGCAATTTTACCCTGGTTTCACGTATACATACACTCACACGCACACATGCACATACAAGCGGACATATACGCACATGTAGATGTACACACACACACACACATACATAAACATGTACGTGTACACATGCAAATACATGTGTTGTCGATGTAGTTGTTATGTTATAAAGATGTGGCTAAACCGTCTATCCCTTAAAGCCCAGGATGGTGTCTCTTGGCCAAACAGTATTTCTTCCACCGTATTCGTCCGTTAAGGCAGAGCTGATTTCAGTGGCCAAAACTGTATGTACAGGCGTGGTTAGTTAAGGCTTTTCATCAGCGAAAGACAAGACTAGAGAGGATGTTTGTGTAGTATTAGGGTCTAAACAATAATCTAGTTTCTTATTTTATTCAGTTTACTGAGGAAACCTACTTACAATGACTGAGTACAAAGATATAAATAAACAAATATTTGTCATTTAAAAATAACAATAATATACATTATAAAGAACATATAATAATATTACATATGGTAAGAGAGAGAAATGGATATAATGCATAAGTTCCTGACCAGACATTTTTAATATGTTACTACACATGAATGAAATTTACAGATTTATGCAAACAGTATTAATTTATAAAAGAACGGGCCAAGAAATTTCAGTGGGCTGATTAAAAAAAAATAATAAAAAACATTTATAAGATAGGTTGCGCTGAAAACCAGTCGCAGCAGCAGACTCAAGGCTCATTGTTGCATATCGCTTTTATATATGTTTATATGCATTTTTGGTTATATCAAATAATGCATATCTCCTCCGGTCAATTTCCTTCACCTGAATCGGACATCGAGGCCACCACACGATTGTAATTATCTTTTCGCTTTTATCTTTGTCTTTTCTTTGTCCGCCTGACCTTACATTTTGACTGAGGACTTGAAAATTCTTCATCTTTTGCTTGAAATCGTATTTGATTGATAACATAAATATCAAAGAATGGCACGCTCTGTTATTACCGTTATTATTATCATCACTGTTATTATTATTATCTTCATTACTATTATCATTTTTATCGTTATTACTGCTGTTATTGTTATCTTCATCATTACTTTAGTTATCGTTATTATCATCATTGTTGATATTACTATTATCATTATCATTATAATTAAGCCGTCAGTTAATGCTGTTTTATTATTTATCCGACGATCCGAGTAGGTAAGGGGTTAAAAAGGTAGGTAGGAGGCGAAGGGAAAAAGAAAGGGAGGTGGAGAAAGGGAGGGAAGAGGGTTAAAGGGGAAAAGACAATGGGTAAGGGAGGAAAGTAGAGGGAGTTCATAGACAAAAGTGGGATGGGAGTATGAATATGTGGACAGACAGACAGACCAGGAGTGTTCGTGATGCTATGTCACATGTATGGTGTTCCTAATCCACTACATATATTCCAGTATTCACCTTCATGTACAAATGCCCTTTCTGTTTCTTATGAATTACCCATGCCTCTTTTATTTCGTTTCCTAGTAAATATGATCCCGTGTACTTGGAAAAGATATACGCCCTAATGACGTCACACCGGTGTTCGGTAGCAGTTTGCCTCGGACCTTCACGGAGTCCACACACGGCCCCTTGTACTCCCAGTATATGCCTCAGTAAAGTAACCTACTACCGAAACGAATTTTCCCTGAAGGACCTACACGTTGCAGAGTACTAGACGCAACAAGAATGAACAAGGAGATGGAAGGAAAGCCATAAGGGAACGAAGGAGGAGGGGAGTTTAAGGAGAAAGAGGAATATGTAGGAGGGAGCAGATGTAGGGCTTAAAGTGAGAGGGAAAGAGTGAAAGACTTGGGAGTGAAGGGAGATGACAGAGAGGAAAAGGTAGAGAGAGAAAGGGAAATAAAAAAGAGAGAGAGGAGGCGAGAGGAATACCTCAAATTTCTTTTATCTTTTCTTCCTTACTTTCATCTTTTGTGCTGTGGAATTTCCAAGGGACCCGCTAGTTTAATGTCAAGGAGGTAATTGAAACGTGGCGAAACTTTCCGTAGAGTTAGATTCATTATTTTCGTGTAGGCAACTTGTATCTACGACTGAACTTACTGAGACAGGTAGATAAAGACACAAAGAGACATAGGCAAGGAGACAAAGAGAGACATTTAAGGGGGAAACAGAGAACTATTTATTGGGGAAACAGAGAGAATAGACAGAAAAACTGCGACAATCAGATGGAGACGCAGGCAAAGGAATATATAAAGAAACACGAACAAAGAGAATGAGAGACATTTACTGGAGAAACAGAGAGATATAGACAAAGAAGAAATTGAAATATAGACGGGTGGAAATGGAGAGATTTCCCAGTTCCAAATAGAAATAGAAATGCAGGGAGAAGATAGAGGCGAGGAGAGAAAAAAAATAAAAAGATTCTGAAAGGAACGTAAATAAGACGTTAAGGGTGATGGAAGATAGAAACATAGGCAGGGATAGAAAATCAAATAGACAGGGGAAGTGGACATTAACCGAGAGAGAAAGGTGAAAATAGAGACAAGGAAATAAGCGATAGAGATAGGGGAAAAAAATAAAGAAACGTTTGCATGAAAAGCACCAGAGACAAAGACATTGACATTCAGCGGAAACAGAAAGCCTTCTATGGAAAGAAAAATAAACAGTAAAAAAATATATATATATATATAAGCAATGCAGAGGACATACTGAAATAGAGAGAAATAGTCAAAATATGAGACAAAGACAGGGAGAGACAGGCAAAGGCATAGTTACGGAGAGAGAAATTGGGACAAAAACAGGGTAGACAGACAGTCACGGGAACTGACAGATAGAGATATAAACAGAGAGACAGACAAAGACAGGCTGAGACACAGGAACGTATAGACTAAGAAAGGCATAAAAAGGGAATAACAAATAGGCAAAATCAAACAAACCATTAAAGATATACAAAAAATAAAAATAAAATAGACAGATTTATCTTAAACTACAAGGAGCTGTTTAAAGAGGCAAAATCAAACAAACAAATAATTAAAGATTGACAAAAAAAAGAGAGATTTATCTTAAGCAACACAACAAAGAGCTGTTTAAAGAAGCAAAATCAAACAAACAAACGATTAAATACAGAGAAAAAAAAAATATATCTTAAACAGTACGACAAGGAGCTGTTTAAAGAGGTAAAATCAAGCAAGCAAACGATTAAAGATAGACAAAAAAACAATTAAAACAGATTTATCCTAAACAGTATAAGGAGCTGTTTAGATTAAAGATAGACAAAAAAACAATTAAAACAGATTTATCCTAAACAGTATAAGGAGCTGTTTCAAGAGGCAAAACCAAACAAAAACGATTAAATATAGACAAAAAAATTAAAGAATAGAGATTTATCTTAGTACGACAAGGAGCTGTTTAAAGAGAGGGAGTTACGGGTTAGAGAGGAAAGGCGAGGGGGGGGGGGGAAAGGGGAAGGGAACAGCCACAGTTTACGAGGAGTAAATTAAACCCAAGTTACGACCAGCTGTTTGGCGGCCTCCAGCATTTCGCGGTCCGGGATAAACAGGCATAGCGGTGAAATAAACAAACATGGCGTGTGAGAAAATGCAGAAAAGAGATAGTAGATAGATAAATTAGTAGATTGTAGATAAATTATTCGCGATTAGTTAATAAAATGCACTGTTAATTGATGACGTGGGACGGGATCAGCAGCGTCAATCTCGGAAGTGCTGTGAACTTTGACATTTCCTTCACGCAGTTTACGTGTCGTTTTACTGGCATGTTTGTACATGTATGTATTTGCTGTGTATGTATATGTATATGTATATATATGTGTGTGTGTGTAGGCATGTGTGTGTCTATATATATATGTGTGTGTAGGTGTGTGTGTGTCTATGTGTGTGTGTGTATATATATATATGTGTGTGTGTCTATGTATATATGTGAGTGTGTGTGTGTGTGTGTGTGTGTGTGTATGTTTGTGTATGTATGTTTGTATATATATATATATATATATATATATATATATATATATATATATATATATATATATATATTTATATGTGTGTGTGTGTGTGTGTATGTATGTATATATATATATATATATATATATATATATATATATATATATATATATATAATTTGTTAATTAGTTTATTTATTTATTTATGTTTATATACATACATATATGTGTGTGTGTGTGTGTGCGTATGTACGTCTATATAGATAGAGTGATAGACAGCTCTCTATTCGGGCCGTTAACATTAACTCTTTTCTCTCTCTCTCACACACACACACACACACTCTCTCTCTCTCTCGTACTTTCTTCTAATAATTCTCTGTCTCTTTTCTCTGAATGCGAACCCCGCCACCAATGCCAACCCCGATACAGTGGTCCGTAAGGGGAACGAGGGAGGGAAGCTCGGGCCGGGCGTCCAGGGCGGAGCGAGAGGCCGAGGGAAGGGTTCACACAATGGCATCAACACAACTCGTACATTAGGCTGAGAGAAGCGGCTGGCATTTAGGGTCATAATACCTCTCCAGCTGAAACCCTCCTGTTGTTTCGCGTTTACGGGACGCTGAAACCTGCCACCGTATATGGGAGTGTGTTTTGACGTACCGAGTGATATTTAGGTCTTTTAGATAAGGTAAAGGAGAAAAAAGAATAAAATGGAGAGGTTCCTTTTGTATTATCCAAGTGCTGAGTTCGTGGCCGGGAGAAAATGGATAGATAAATAGGTTACGAGACTTTTGAAAGCCGAAATATTACTCAGACATTTTCCTTTGCTTCTTTTGGCTGCTTCAGAGCGTGAATCCCCAGGGGCGTAGGTGGATGATGAGGAGGAGGACTTCCATATATCGTGTGAAGGTGATGTGCCCCTTTTTAGAACCTTTATTTTTTTTTTTTTTTGTCCGCCTACGGGTGCAGGAGCATCATTAAGATCTATCTTTAAAAATCCTTGCTTGTTAGGTAAGCTTCATGTCCTTCCTGTATTTTTTTGTAAGCTCTACTGATTAATCAAACCCTCTAATGATAAGTAAATTCATTTAGGAATACAGAGCATTTGGTATTCTGACTCACCTGAGGATCCTTTCCATGCGTTTTATGTTGTATTCCAGAACCTCAGATGCTGCTTTTGAGAATCTCGGATTTATGCATAGGAGCTTTTTTGGGAGTGTGTCCGGGTTCTGGGGTCCTTTAGGGTTCTGGGGTCCTTTAGGGTTCTGGGGTCCTTTCTTTAGCATAACCCTGTCTAAAAAAAATATGAGTTACTTCCTAAATGAACACTGCTAGGAAGGATCATTGGTATGGATGACTTGATATATATGCATGTTCTTTTATGTATATTTCACAGACTATATGGATGATGATGCTATAAAAACTATATGCATAAGGTGAACATCATTCGTCTGATGAATGATTCTATTTGAATGATATAATCAGAGAGAAAATATCAGAAAAAAAAACGTATAGTTAATTACCCCTTACATTTTTAACGCACACACGGAACCAAACACTTCCTCATGTTTGAAATGGCTGACATGACACTGAAATAAAAAATGTCCCAACCCTCAGTCTATAAAGGTCACTGTAAAATTGTCACGAGCTGATAAATGTTATCCCTGGCCACCTCGCCCGGTTACAAACGAAGTCATGGCACTCCAGCACCCGGAAATACTCAGTGGCAGGTCGGGATGAAGCATTTGCATCCACTTATCTGATAACCGCATGCAGCGTATATAGGCATATTAAGAGATTCAGGCGCCTCGCAACAGCATTAAACCAATCAAGGGGTTTAATTGGATTTATCGTCGCTAAGCATCATCTCTTCTTAAATTCACTGTAAGCTGACAGATCCAGCAGCTGTGGAGTGACAGCTGTTTGTCACAAAGAGTAATCCCAGGTATGATGATGTTATTTTCATTCTAAGGAGAAATTATTTTGCCGTGAGAAATATAGCACACGCTCATGAATACACACTCACGCACACACATACACACACTTTCATGCATACTTATGTGTGTGTGTGTGTGTGGATTTGCGTGTGTCTACACACACACACACACACACACACACACACACACACACACACACACACACACACACACACACACACACACACACACACACATACACACACACACAAACACACACACACACACGCACACTCACTTCTTTCTTCCACTTTCCAGGAAAGATCCTTAAATAAAAGACAACTGAATTAAGACCTATTTGAGAAGCTGCGATTCTGTGAACTTATAACCATAAAAACCTTGAAGATCTGCTCTTTATCAAAGATTGAATGGCCTCGCAAACCCTCGAAGTCTCTTCTCGAACCAATAATAAAAGCTTGTGTACGTCTGTCCAAACATACACACAAAAAGACATACACTCACTCGCTCACACACTTACATTAATACACACATACACACACACACATATATACACCTCACTCGCTAACACACACACACACACACACACACACACACACACACACACACACACACACACACACACACACACACACACACACACACACACACACACATATCAAGTTATTCTGAAATCTTTCTCGACTGGATTGAGGTCATCGGAGAATGAATTATTTATAAAAAGTTCCAAGAAATGATGATTAAAATAAGAAAAGAAGAGAAAACAGAAAGGCAAAAAACATAAATTGTAATAAGGATAGAGAGATCATAAAATTTTATAAAGATGATGATGACACCAATGAGGACAAAATAATGATAATGAGATTATGAAAAGAATAATATCAATCAGTACAATATTTATTATTATGATAATGATAATAATAGTGATAATTACAATAACATTAATGATAAAAAATAGCAATAATACTAACAATAATAATAATGATATTGATAATAATCATAATACGATTAAAATAATGATAAAGATAACAATAATAATAATGATAATAATAATAATAATAATAATAATAATAATAATAATAATGTAAAGATAATAGTAATTATTACTATTATTATGATTATCATTATCATCATAACAATATTAACAATAAAAAACAATAATAATGATGATGAGAATAGTAATAGTAATGATAACAATCATAATGATAATGATAATAATAACAATAAAAATGCTAATAATGATATAATAATAACCATCATAATAATCATTACATTGATAATGATAATGATAATAATAATAGCAATAATGACAACAATAACAGTAATTATCATATCAATAACAACATTTTTAAAGATTGATAATAATTTACAACTTAAATGCAATGACCTAACAACTGGGCTGTTTTCTCACAATATCAACTTCCGTAAACCAAGAAAGAATCCAATTAGCAAATAAATGTAGATATCAACATGACACCAATTAGAACAATAGTAATAGTGACAAAGATACTAGTAGCAACAGTGGCAATAGCAGGAGCAAAAGAGAGAGAGAGAGAGAGAGAGGCCCATATAACTCCAAAAATACAGAAAAGCTTTTCACTTCTTTGGAAATCGCAGGCAGATCGGTACCTGGTGGAAGTCTTCGGCTGTCGTCTCCTGACCATAAATCGTTCTCCTTTGCACGCCACACTTACACTCTCGTTCTCTTTCCCTTCTTCTTCTTGAACCTCTTTTTACCAATTTTTCTCCCCGCGTCCCTCACCCTGTCCCTGCTCATTCTTCTGTTTCTTTTTCTTTTTTTAATTTCTTTTCTCTAGTATTCTTCGGTCCCTGTTCATCCTCCCGTGTTTTTTTTTTATTTCTTTTCTCTAGTATTCTTCGGTCCCTGTTCATTCTACCGTGTTTTTTCTTCTTTCCTTCTTCGTCTTCTTTTCTCCAGTATTCTTCGGTAAAAAAATATTTCCTTTCTCGTTTCTCACTTCCTTTTCTCCTCTTCATCCCTCCCCCGTTCCATAATGCTCTGGTGTGTAGCTATGGCACGATTTGAGAAGAATACATTTGGAAAAAGTTGCAACCTCATGATTATAGTCGATGAATAGCCTTTGCAAAAGCGTGTTTTGATTCGGACGTTTGTTTTCGTCGGACACTGCAAATAAAAATATCTAATACTATTAGTAACCTATCCGACAGTAGTGTTTGTCAGGGCAGGACAATTAAACATGAAGTATAATCTGCAGGGAACTTTATCATATTTCAATTCATCATCTGAGAGTCGCTGTTATAAAACTGAGTTGCCTCGTAATATTCACATCACAAACTCATTTCCGGTAGCGTGTGATCCGAGTCGAATTTAAGGCCATTTGGCTAAAATGGAATCTGATAATTGGGGTATTTCAGGTAAAGAATATTTCAAACGAGATATACAAAGTCAATATCATTCTGTATTTCACTATTACGTCACCATATGTTCGTCGACGTATGCGTATGTGTGTGTATGTGTGTTTACAGGTATGCATGAGCCTGAGTGAATATCGTTATGGGTATATACATTTAAATAGTTACGATAAAACATTCTTCAATACCAATACATTAAATCACTTATAAAAGTAATAGGTATTCAAATCTATTATAAATTAGGCTGTATTCTTGCAGAATGCATGTAGCTCTTAAATCTACTGAAATCAATTAAACTAGACAAGACAACGAAATCGATGTAAAATAAAAGCAGTAAGATTTATGCTTTATTAAGCGGCGTAAACATACACAAACCATACACGCTTTACTTTTCAATTTCAACTCACAGTTCACTGAATGGTATCCGCGGATGGTGTGTAAACGCAATAGACAATAATAGTACAATACAAGAGAAAAAAAATAGAATAGGTGTCAGCGTATCGCCCTGTCAAACTCCGAGACTGCTCAGTCTCTGTCACAAGTGTTTTTTTTATTGAGGGCTGCATTTCATAGCCTTAATTACCGCCATTTTCTGTTCATTAAGGGTTGAAACAGAAACTGTATATTTAGGGGAAACTATTCTTGGCCAGTGAACCTTTACTGTTTTCCTGCCTACAGTTATAAAAGAGTGAAAAAAATCCGAGCCATCTTCTGAATCTTGGAATATCAAGCAAGTAGGGTAGATGGAATATGAGTAAACTTTTACCTTTAATTCATAGGTACTAGAATCATGAAAACGCGTTAAGGTTTGCCACTGAGGATTCGAACTAGCGTTGTGAGGAGGGTTCGAGACGGTTTATTCGCCCAAGAGTCTAAAGGACATTTTTGGAATTACGTGCTGTTTCCATTTATTTTGTATACGTAGACAATTACGGAATGAAAGTGGACTGTCTTTAAGTAGCCCCTCCCCCCTGCTATTACTC
Source organism: Penaeus vannamei (assembly GCF_003789085.1). Lineage (NCBI taxonomy): Eukaryota > Metazoa > Arthropoda > Malacostraca > Decapoda > Penaeidae > Penaeus > Penaeus vannamei. Next base: position 1,208,361 of record NW_020871094.1, read on the forward strand.
TTTACCGCCCCTCCCAGTCTAAAATATGGATTTCCGTAAATTAACGCAGCCATGGAATATAGAATTCACAGTCTACGTCACAAATCTTTGGCGATTTTCCGCATAGCAGACGAATTTCGGTAATATGGCAACCCCGCTCTTTCTTGTGCGTCTGGCGGGCTCTCTCAGGTACGCGTTTTCACCGACTAATTATTCTTGCGCAGACAGATGTGTCTTCCTTCTCGATGCTGAAATGTTACTCTGAATTATTTGTAGACTAATTCCCAATGCGGTTGCCACGCTAGATGGTATTTCCTGCGCAGGTGCTTCGTCTGCCGAAAGTTCCCACGTTTTATGGCGCACTGTTGAGCTCCAGGCTTCGTTTCTAGATCCTTTCTGTCTGCAACTTCCTACGTTTAAGTACGCTGATTCGATATCAACAAAGCTTTTATCGTGTACTCCAAACGGAGCTTTCGCGAAAAGAATAATAAAAAGCCTCTAGATATATATTCTGACAAGATAAAACTTTGACTAGTAGGATATTTGACGATCGCCAAGAGCGGTCGGTCGGGCGACATGAGGTTTATAATTCACAAAGAGAAATTTTCACCTGTTTTATCTGGCGAGATCAAGTGGGTACCTTGATTAGCTGGAGTGTAAAAAGTCGCATTTCGTGTTTTTGTTCTGTTTTTTTTATGACACGTTTTCTTTATCTGCTATTTGCTATTGTAAAGTATGTGGTGGATAAATGACCTTTATGAATGTGTCTTTTTCCAACAGTACCGATAAATGTTCGAGAGATTTTACTGACATTTATACTTTATGCAAAGAATATTTCAACGAATCTATGAAACAGTACACGTTTCTCTTTTTATATGAATGCATGTTTTGTGTTTTTCGTCCTAATTCAAATAGTACAGTAATTGCATATAACTGTTTGCATGATGGGTACAAAATACTAAATAAATATTTTTTGGGCTGTTGTTTTTTCATTTCAACTTTTATACGGACAAAGGAAATGGGGAACTAATGATGTATCGCTCTTTTTATTAGCCTTCATCGTTGCTTCATTAATATTATTTTTGATGCCGACTTTTTAACCGGTTCTGTTTGTTGCATGTTTAATTTCTAAAACCTGATGGAGTGCTGATTGTGCAAAGTTGAAACAGATGCGTAAAATAAATTGAATATTGATATGCGATGCAGGAAGAGACAGGTATGTTTATGAATATTTACATACACACAGACACATGCATATAATATATATATATATATATATATATATATATATATATATCACACACACACACACACACACACACACACACACACACACACACACACACACACACACACACACACACACATATCAAGTTATTCTGAAATCTTTCTCGACTGGATTGAGGTCATCGGAGAGGAGGAAAATGAATTATTTATAAAAAAGTTCCAAGAAATGACGATGAAAATAAGAAAAGAAAACAGAAAAGCAAAAAGCATCAATTGTGATAATGATAGAGAAATTATAAAATATTATAAAGAGGATAATGATGATGACACTAAAAAGGACAATAATAATGATAATGAGAATATGAAAAGGAAAAAAAAATCTAATGATGCTATGAAGAAAGTAAAAACAATCAGTTAATAATCATTAGGATAATAATGATAATAATAGTGATAATAACAATGACAATAATAATACTCATAAATAATAATAATAATGATAATAACAATAATAATAATAATAAAATAATGATAATAATAATATAATAAAATGATGATAATAATAATAAAATAATAATAATGTTAATAATACTGTAATGATAATAATAACAATTATAATTATCTTTATAATTATCATTATCATCATAACAATATCAATAATAAAAATAACAATAACATGATAATAAGAATAGTAATAGTAATATTAATAATAATAATGATAATGATAATAACAATAAATATAATAATAATAACAAATAATAACAATAACTATATTAATTATCATAAAAATTACAGTGATAATAATAACAATAATGATAGAAATAATGACAAAAACATAAATGATAATCATATCAATAAATTTAAAGGATGGCATTAATTTACAACTTAAATGCGACGACCAACTCACCTGTTTCCTCACAGCGTCAACTTCAGCAAACCAGGAAAGAACCCAATTAGCAAATAAATGTAATCAACATAACCAATTAGAACAATAATAATAGTGACATACTAGTAGCAACAGTGCAATAGCAATAGCAAAAGAAAAGAAAAAAAAAGAAAAAAAAGAGGACCATATAACTCCAAAAATACAGAAAAGCTTTTCACTTCTTCTTTGGAAATCGCAGGCAGATCGGTACCTGGTGGAAGTCTTCGGCTGTCGTCTCCTGACCATAAATCGTTCTCCTTTGCACGCCACACTTACACACTCGTTCTCTTTCCCTTCTTCCTCTTGAACCTCTTTTTACCCATTTTTCTCCCCGCGTCCCTCACCCTGTTCCTGCTCATTCTTCCGTGTTTTTTTTCTTTTTTTTTTATTTCTTTTCTCTAGTATTTCGGTCCCTGTTCATCCTCCCGTTTTTTTTTTCTTTTTTTTTTTCTCTAGTATTCTTCGGTCCCTGTTCATCTACCGTGTTTTTCTTCTTTTCTTCTTCTTTTCTCCAGTATTCTTCGGAAAAAATATTTACATTCTCGTTTCTCACTTCCTTTCTCCTCTTCATCCCTCCCCCGTTCCATAATGCTCTGTGTATCTATGCACGATTTGAGAAGAATACATTTGGAAAAAGTTGCAACTACATGATTATAGTCGATGATGAATGCCTTTGCAAAGTGTGTTTTGATTCGGACGTTTGTTTTCGTCGGACACTGCAAATAAAAATATCTAATACTATTAGTAACCTATCCGACAGTAGTGTTTGTCAGGGCAGGACAATTAAATATGAAGTATAATCTGCAGGGAACTTTATCATATTTCAATTCATCATCTGAGAGTCGCTGTTATAAAACTGAGTTGCCTCGTAATATTCACATCACAAACTCATTTCCGGTAGCGTGTGATCCGAGTCGAATTTAAGGCCATTTGGCTAAAATGGAATCTGATAATTGGGGTATTTCAGGTAAAGAATATTTCAAACGAGATATACAAAGTCAATATCATTCTGTATTTCACTATTACGTCACTATATGTTCGTCGACGTATGCGATGTGTATGTGTGTTTACAGGTATGCATGAGCCTGAGTGAATATCGTTATGGGTATATATATTTAAATAGTTACGATAAAACATTTTTCAATACCAATACATTAAATCACTTATAAAAGTAATAGGTATTCAAATCTATTATAAATTAAGCTGTATTCTTGCAGAATGCATGTAGCTATTAAATTGTACTGAAATCAATTAAATAGACAAGCGACC
>NW_020871094.1:1236857-1240886 GCF_003789085.1 Penaeus vannamei
ATATATTATATATGTATTAACATGCTAGTTTATTTCTATATACACATACTATATATATAATATATACTTTACTATATAACTATATATATATAGAGTATAACTATTATTATAACATATATATTCATCGTATCTATCTATCTATCTATTCTATCTATTATTCTTTTCATCTATCTCATTTCTATCTTATCTATTTCTATCTATCTATCTATATATTTATCTACATTCTATCTATCTATCTATATATATATACGTAATATATATATAATACTGTTATAAGTTATATATATACTACTATATATAGTAATATATTACATTTATACATATACATTTCAATTGTATAATACTAATATATAGTATATATATATAATAATTATTAGATACATATATTACGGGTTATATAATGAGTTTATATCTAGTTCATATTAACTTAATAAAGTTATATATATACGTACCACAGCACACACACACGACACACAACAACCACACACACACACACACACACACATGCTGGCATACGACACACACACACACACTAATATATATACTATATGTTATGTATATAATAAATAATTATATATAGGTATATATAAATAATATATATATATGTATATATATATATAATATATAGTACGTTATATCTATATGTATATATATATATATATATAACATGTTATATCATATATATACGCGTGTCTTATATAGTATTATACGATTATCGTAGCGTACTATGTTTCTACTATAGCTACTATAATATATAGCCTACACTCATCACTACTATATATGGAGTTAAATATAGTTATTATACTATTATAATAGTAGTATATATATATAATATTATATACTATATATATACAATATAGCGCATTTCTGCATATATAGTTTTATTGTATAGTTTATGTATGTATATATATATATTATTTAGTATAAGTTATATATATATAATAGTTGCTTATGTAGTGTGATGTATATATGTAAGTATATAAGTGACACACTCTACATATACTGGATAATATAACTCTAGAGGTATGTTAACTTTATATTATATATAATATAATATAATATATAGTATATTATATATAGTATATATATATAGTTATGTGTGTGTGTGTGTGGTGTGTGTGATGTATATATACTATATATTATGATTATATGATATTATATATATATATATATGTGTATTATATATATATATAGTTGTATATATATATTATTATATATATATATATATAATTATAGTATATATATTCATCTATTCACATGATAGTATATATATATATAATAATCTATATAGTATTTATCTATTTTATATATATAATCATATAATATATATATATGATATATATATATATATACATTATATATATCTATTATTTATTTATACACACAGATACACACACACACACACACAACACACATACAGCAGGGTACACAGGCAATTTAATCAAGGCCACCACACACAACATCACACACACACACACACATATATATATATATATATATAGTATATTATTATATTATATCACATATATATATATATAGTATTATATATTATATTATATAGTATTATATTATATAAATATGTACTAGTATAATAAATTTATATATATATATATAATATATATATATTATTATATATATATATTATTATATTTATATAGTGCTTATGAATAATAACATGTATATATAGAATATTAGTGTCATAATATAGTAATTAATATATACATATATTTACGATATATATATATATATATTAGTTTATATTATAATTGCTATATATATACTATATCTATATAGTATATATATATTATACTATTTTAGTGATTATACATATATTATTATCATATATTATACTATATATATGTATATATATATCTATAGTATATATAGTATACTATATATATATATATATACTATTATATATATAATAATATTATGTGTGTGTGTGTGGTGTGTGTGTGGTGTGTGTGTGTGTGTGTGTGTGTGTGTGTGTGTGTTGTGTTGGTTGTGTGTGTTTGTGTATATTTTATATAATTATATACTAATATATTATATATAGATAGTATCATCATACTATATATATATATACTATAGCTGATATAATATATATATATATAATTATTATTTAGCTATATATATATTATTTATATATATTTTACATCACAGCACACAACATACACACACAAGATTGTGGCCACACAGAAGTGTACACACCACACACAACCACCACACACACACACACAACACAACACCACCACACACGAATATAATATAAGTATGTACTAGATCATTATATATCAAGTATATATATTATATATATATATTATATATTTGTGTATATATTGTATATATTTAATGTATATATTTTATATATATGTATAGTTTTTATATATATGTAAACATGCTATTAATATATTATGTTACATATATATAAGTATAGTATTATAACTATATTATAGTATATATATCATGTATAAATATATATATTAAACATATAGTATATACATATATTATATATTATATATATATTATATGGTCTGTATGTAATAATATATATGTATAATATATGTAATATATTTATATAGTTATGTATATTAGATGTATATTAACATATATAACATATATACTATTTATTATATTATACTATATATATATATATTATTTAGGGTTTATTATATATGTAGTAATTATGTATATAATATAATAATATATATATATATACTACATACATACATACTACATTAATATATATATATGTATATAATTATATACTTATATTATATATATATTTTTATATATATATACATAATATAGTATACTCACTCACTCAGACATATAGTATATAATATATATACGTATATATATGTGTGTATATATATATTAATATATTTATAATATATATAGTATATATAGTATCATAGTAGTAGTTAATATAGATATATATAGCACACACACCACCACACAGGCACATCACACCACACACATATATATATGTGTGTGTGGTGTTTGTGTGTGTTTGTGTGTGTGTGTGTGTGTGTGTGTGTGTTTGTGTTGTGTGTTGTGTGTATGTATATGATCATTATATATTTATTTGTTTATATATGTAAATATGTATGTGTGGTGTGTATGTACACAGAAGATTAATAAAATGTCAGTCAACTCATCCTTCAACTTTCAACTCTCTAGCCGACCACAATTCCATGCCTCCCATCCCTAATTATCAACCAATTTCTCCTTTCCTCTTCATTCCTTGCACCTTTATTTTATTCTTAATTTTCCCGTACGTCTACTTTTCGATTCCTATCCCAATTTTTCATCCTTTTCCTGTTTCTCTACCTCCTTCCCATATTTTCATCTGCACCGAGCTCCTTATCATATCTTCCTAACTTATTCCTCCTTTTCCTCTTCGTTCCTCCCAACATTCCACCGCCCTCTTCCTCCCTCTCCACTTCCTCTGCCTTCCCCTGACTCCTCCCTGCCCCACCCCCCTCCGCCCTTTCTTTCCTTTCCCCTCCCCTCCACCCCCTTTCACTACTGATCTCTTAAACCCCCTTTCATTAGCCTCCGAGAACAATTTGACCCTTAATAAACGTCTACCGAAGGTCGTTGTCTGCCAGTTCCTCGGTGCGGCTAAATACTCCAGTTTTTCCCTCCAGGTTTCACTGATTTCTGTGTTTCGAGACTTGAAGAGTGTCTATTACACGGCTGAGAGGGGGAAGAGGGGAAGAAGGAGGAGGGAGGGATTGTTAAGTTTCACTGCCCAGAAGTCACAACTAAATCTTCTTCGTTTACCTAGTGGTTATCTGGTGATCTTATATTTTCTGTATATCTGTGCAACTATATCTGCCTGTGTAACTGCATGGACGGACACACACACACATAGAGACTCACACACGTATGTACATACGTCTACTGACTCATGACGAAGCAAAAACTCAATGCACGAAAAATGAAGGCAGTAAAATAGCCTAAGAAACAATAAACATTAGGTTGAAATGATAAATAATATTATGTCTATTGTTCTATCGGCAT
>NW_020871094.1:1244175-1246675 GCF_003789085.1 Penaeus vannamei
AGCTTTATAATGCTCGTAGTTTATTGCTAACACAAATAATAGAACGTCCAAGTTGATATTTAGCAGTCTGACACGCATGTTACAACATAGCAACACAAATACCGTTTTCTCTCTCCTTTTTTACTACACATGGCACATTCAAATTATAACGCTGTTGTTCAAGATTTACGGGAACAAGACCTGCCTGGGTTAAAAATGGGCCGCCGTTTCTCCTTACAGGGCAATGTCTGCGCCTCCGGCAGGAATCAGGAGCAGGTACACCATATACCTTAAGGTTTACGGAGCAGGAGAAAGGCAGGATACTGAAAATACAGTGCGTAACCTTCCCATTATCTTTTAAACGTGAGGGCAACAAGCTTTGTATGTAATGACGTGTTTAGGTCATTCAATTTCAGTCATTCCTTGCACATTACACAGCTGAGTTCGTCGCCATAAAGAAAGGACAAGATAAAACCGGAAATTCTCAAGGATCTTCCTGTCAAACACACACTGATACTTATACATACACACACACATACACACACAGAATACACGCACACATCAGTAAACATAAACGCACATTTCTTCAAACAAAGCAAAAACAAGCACTTAGCGCCAGAAAACACAGAGCATTCAATGAAAAGCTTAGACACACGCCACCACAACCCCCCCCCCCCCACAAACACACACACACACAGCCTCGTTCGCGCACCTCTGTCTGCTCTACATTTATTTTCCAGCTAATTATTTCAATTAGAGAACCAAGCCTCCCGAACTATGACCTCTGCGGCCTCTATCCCTCTCTTCCCCCTTTCTCCCTCCCTCGCCAACACTTCCTCTTCCTCCCTGCTTGGTCCTCCATCTCCCTGGCTGTCTCCTCTCGCTTTTCTCTTGTTTGTTTGGGCCTTTACACACGTTTCTTTCTTCTGGGGGTATTTCGTTCTTTGATTTATTATTTCCTCTTTTCTTTGTGCGTGATTTAAAATTGTTTTATTATATATATTTTTTTTTACATTCATCCTCCTTCTCACCCTCTTATCGTCTTCTTTTCCCTACCTTTCACCCCTTCTCCCCTCCTTCGCCCCCTTCTGTCGGCAGAAGCAGTTAACGGGTCGGAATTACACAGCAGAAGTCGTTCATCATCGACACGGGCGACCTCTGGGCGGAAGGGGAAGGTAACAGGAACGAAAACGGAGCGCGGTAGGGGTGGCAAGGGAAGACTTAAGTAAATCAGGGCAGTAAATATCGGGGTATGGATATTGTGGGTCGGGGACGCGTATGCGGTACGCCAGCCACACCGAGCAGGCCGCGGTTTTGCATCTGGTCTTCCCTAAGTATCTCGAATGGCCTTTCCAGCGTGCGTATCTCGGGGCACAGGGAAAGGCGCCGTTCTGTTTTGCAATGTGTACACTGCACTCCTTTAATGGCAGAGGGCCTATGTCTCAACGAACACTAATGAGAAAGAAACGTCTATACAATGTTTGAGACAATGGGCAACAGCCGTGCTGCTTCCTTGAGAAAAGGGTGGGGTTTACTTTGCAAAATTACGAGGACGAAAAGGCTCCGTTTCCTAGCCAATGGGAGAGTTAGTCTGAGAATACAAGCTTTGTCACATTTGTCAGCCAACATTTTATTATATTATTATTGCATATTGCTAACGAGAAATTTTCACTATAAAAATAACGAGGGAATCCCAATAATAAAACCACTTATTTAAATGAACTGTCAGTCTATATCTCCCTGTCTCTGTGTGAATTTTGCGTTTAAAGCAGTTTGGTTGATCATGCAGATTTTGGACCATAAGATAAATGAACATTTGTGTGTGTGTGCATTGTGGGGTTTTCCTAAATATGTATATTATATCTACGGTAATATATATATATATATATATATATATATATATATATATATATATATATATACTATATACATATACATATACATATATGTGTGTATGTAGTGTATGTTACATATATATATATATATATATATATATATATATATATATTATATATATATATATATATATATATATATATGTATATGTATATATATATATATATATATATATATATGTATATTAATATATATATATATATGTATATATATATATATTATATATATATATGTATATATAATATATATAAAAGATAGATAGATAAATAGACAGATAAATAGATGGAGAGAGAGAGAGGAGGGTAAGGGAGGGATATAAAGAAAGAGAGAGACTGAATAGGGAGGGGAAGAGAAAGAGGATAAACAAGGTGTCACCCAGCAACGTAAAAGGGCATAAGAATCTAAATCGACAGTACTTAAGGGCAGCAGACTGCAACGACCGGACTAGCAATCCGCTCTTAAGCAACAATTGAGATTCATTGCCAAGTACCACTTAAGTCGCACGGCTATTTATATCGTCCAAATTCCATTCCTTGTCCATCACACCGAAACGACATCCAGTTCTCCTTTATGACCAGAAAACATCACATACTGAATCAGTGTGAGAAATTACACTGCGGAGATG
>NW_020871094.1:1274175-1286675 GCF_003789085.1 Penaeus vannamei
AAGAGGATTTTGTTTAGTTTGTTTGCTTATTTCGTTAGTTGATCGCTTGCTTCTTTATTGGATTAAAAAAAGGATAATTTAAATATTTACAAGAGGTATCCGGATCATGATCCGATTCAGGAATTGTTTAATATTGTATTATTACCCCTACTTTTAATTATCGTTGTTATTATTACTACAATTATCATTTCTTCATTATTGTATTATTATCTTTATCATGATTCTTCACTTTATCATCATTATAAAAAAATATCTTTAATATTATTACTACCTTATCATTTTCATGATAAATTTACATTAATAATATTCATGATGATAATAATTGTTAGCCTTATTTCTGTTATTATATTATACTATTATATTATCTATTCATCATCACATTATCACAATTATTAATTATTATTATTATTATTTTTATCATTGTCATATTATGTCTTTTTTTCTTCTATTATCTTAACTAATAATATTAATGTTAATAATAATAAGATAATGTATTTGTATATTATATATATAATTATTTATATATATAATATATATAATATATATAATATATATATATATATATATATGTATATATGTATATATAATATATATATAATATATAATATACTGTGTGTACTAATATATATATATATATATATATATATATATATATATATATATATATATTATATATATATGATCTCTATATATATATATATATATATATATATATATATATATATATATATATATTAATATATATATATATATATATATATACATATATATATATACATACATATATATATATATATATATATATATATATATATATATTAATATATATATATATATATATATATATATATATCTATATATAATATATATATATGCATGGAAAAAGAGAGAAAGAGCAAGAGAAAGAGAAAAAAGGAGAAGAGAGAACAGAGAAAGACCGGTTAAATACATATACAGAAACAGAAGAATCCGAGAAAAATATAAAGAAAAGAAATCTGGAAGGGAAAAAAAACAAGAAAACGAATACTGAAACAGCCCAGAAACCCGAATGGGATTATGAACTGCACTGGAGGCGAGTTTCAGCGTCCAATATTGAATAATCTTGGCGTTCCCGAGCTCGAAATGGTCGGTTGTAAATCTTTGTTTGTTTGGCGCGTCCGACGAAGGCCATAAATAAGAGCGCTCTCTCGGGAAAAGAAGCATTAAACGTGAATCGATTGCCCCTTCACCTCAGCTTTATTCTCGCTTGCTCTCTTCGCCTCTCCTTCCTCGCTTGCTCTTCGCCTGCTCTTTCTCGTTCTCTTTTCCTCTTCTCTTTTATATCGTCGTCCATTTTTTTTTCTTCTTCTTCTTCTCTTCGTCTTTTCTTTGTTGGTCGTTTTCCATCACTTTTTTTTATTATTATCTTTTCGCTTATTTTATTTTGCTCTCTCCCATTTTGTTAGTGTTTGATGTTCTTCCTTGTTCTCTTTTCCTCTCCTTTCATCACCTTTCTTGTTCTCTTCTTCCATTCTTTCTTTGTTTTCTCTGAAGTCTTTTCCTCCTTGAGTCCGGTTTCTCTGTCTTTGCTTCTTTGTCATCTATTCATAGTTTATTTCATTCGCTTGTGCTTTCTTGCTCTTTTTCCCTTCTCCTTTCTTTCTCTCTTCGCCTCCCATGTCTCCATTCGCTCTTACAGCTGTTTTTCTCTTGTTCTCTCTTCTTGATTTTTATCCTTGTCACTCGATTTATCTTGTTTCTGTTTTCCATGTTATGTTCGTTTGTCTTGTCACATTTGTATTTGTCAAATTCATATTCATCTTCTTCGCAATTTCTCCTTCTCCGTATCTGTTTCTTAACAACTATTCTCTAATTTCAAATTTTCATTTTCATTTTCTTTTAATCTCGTCACGATTATCTGTATTTCTTTTTCTCATTTATTGTTACCATAATATTCCACATTCGTCGTCTCTTCTATTTTAGTTTCTGGTCTTGTTATTCTTTTTCTCTTCCTTTTTCACATTTGTAAGTTCTGTTCCTATTTTTTTTCTTCCTTGGCCCGGTTTTATTAACGGTTTCTTTATATCTCTTTTACTTTCTTTTTTCACTTTCACCACTCGTTCCTTCCTCGCTTATTATCCATGACTTACAAATTTATCCCTTATTTTCTCTCTCCTTTTTTTCACTTTTCCTTCCCTCCTTTCATCTCTCGTCACTTACCAGATCTTAAACCAGTTCCGCTTCCCTCTAAAAAAAAAAAAAAAAAAAAAAAAAAAAAAAAAAAAGAAAAAAAAACGAAAAAAGTTCATTCCAGCGCAAAATTCGTTAACCCTTTCTGACCTCTTTTTGATCAATATACACTTATCATATTTAATGGCATTTTTTGCACTTCTTTTTTGCTACCGCCTCTTTCTATCTCGCCCAGGAAGACTTAAAGCTGATAATTGCAATTCTTTGACTTCTTGTTTATCTGACTGCATGAGGCTTGTGTGGGTGAGGTTGTGGACGTGCATGTGAGTGTGCGTGTGTGTGTGTGTGTGTGTGTGTGTGTGTGTGTGTGTGTGTGTGTGTGTGTGTGTGTGTGTGTGTGTGTGTGTGCGTGTGTCTGGATGTGCGCTTGTGTGACTTCTCTTTTTGTCTGAAAGCTTTCCAAATATATGAATTCTTATAGGTCAGACACACACAAATTATTGAAATCGAGGCCGAGCATTCTAACACTTGTAATAACAATGATAGTAATAACGATGATAAAATAGTCTTACAGCTATTAACAATTATCGCGATGATATTACGGTCAGTATTATTGTCATATATATATTTTTATTATCATTATTGTTCTTCTTATTGTTATTATTATTGTTATTGTTATTATCATTGTAATTATCATTTCTGCTATAATTTTCATAGTTGTTATGATCATAATGTATATTATGATTATTCTCATTATTATTTTTGAACAAAAATAATAATGTTAATAATAATGATGATAATAATAACAATATTAAGAGCAATGCTAGTAATAATGATAATGATAATAATAATAATGATAATTATAATATCCATAATCATCATCAACATAATGATAACAATGACAATAATGAAGATGATAATAATAATGATAATGATAATAATGATAATAACAATAAAAAAGGAATGATAGTGATGATAATAATGTCAAAACGTAATGATAATCATAATGCACATTTATTATGGTATCATTATCCTTATCAATATCGTTATCATTATTATCATTATAGTTATCATCATCATTATTATCGTTTCTTTATTGTCATTATTATTGTTATTGTTATTATTATCATCATCACTATTATTATCATCATTACCATTATCATCTTTATTATCCTAATTTTATCATTACTGTTTTTGTAGTTGTTGTTGTCGTTATCATTATTATGATTATTATCCATTATCATTATTTATAATATCATCATCATTATTGTTATCATTATTTGTAATATTATCATCATTATTGTTATCATTATTTGTAATATTATCATCATTATCATTATCATTGGTATTATTATTATCATTATTATCATTATTATTATTATTACTAATATTGCTATCATTATCATCATTGTTATTATCATTATTATCATTGTTGTTGTTATAATAATAATTGTTATTATAATGATAATTATTATAATTACTACTAATAGTAGTATTACTTGAATTATTATCATTATCATTATCATTATCATTACCAGTAGTAGAAGCAATAATATTTTCATTATCATTATCACTATAATCACCATTACTATTATTTTCATTATTATTACTATCATTATTTTTTTATTATTATTATTAATATGATTATAATCGTGTCTATTATTATCATTACAATTATTATCATTATCACTATTATCATTAGCGTCCTTATTAATGGTAATTAATGCTAACAATACTACTACTAATAATGATAATGATCATGATAATGATAATAATGATGATGATAATAATACTAATAATAACAATAGTAATAAATATAATAATAATAATGAAATTAGAATAAAATTAACAATCACAACAATGAAAATTAATAACAATAACTAAAACAATAAAGATGGTAATGATAATAATAACACTAATGATAATGATAATAATAGAAATAATAATAACAATTATAGTAATAATAATAATGATGATAACAACATTAATAATGATAATAATAATAAAAATAATGATGATAATGACACAAATTATGATTACTCTAATTGTTATCATTATCATCGTCATCATCATCATCATCATTGACGCTACATCATTGTTGTCAATATATATATTTTCTTTATTATCGCTATCACTTTCCTTATCCTTAGTACCTTTGCCATTATAATAATCGCCATTGCTACCATCAGCATCCGCATTATCATTATTACCAAATCAATTATTATCATTTTTGGCAGCGACGACAGAACAGCAGCTTGTTTTTGCTTGTGTATATCGAATCTCTTCCACTGACCTCTGCAGTATTTCACTTTCCTTTTGATTCGAAAAAATAAATCAATTTGCGTTTAGATTAATTCACTCTCCTCCTTTCCCTCTTGCAGAATACCCTTTATATTTGACCTTTCTTGACCTTGCTAACCTTTGGACTTCAGGATTTTCAGGTGTATTGTTGACCTTTTCTCCTCTCGCTATTTGTATAGATTTGCCTTTATATAATTTGATATCTATGCTGATGTTGTGTATAATAAGTGATAGTACTGTAAATGATAATATACATTGTAAAACCACTGTAATGAAAAAAAGTGTAAATTAGAAATAAAGATTATTATTATCATTATCTTTGTTGTTGTTATTATTATCATTATCATAAACATTGTTGATGATAAAGGCGATGTTGATTATAGTAATGATGATGATAATATGGGCGATCGTGATGGGAGAAATAGTGATGGTACTAATAAAAAAAAATGATATCAATAATATTAATGATAGGAGTAGCAATAATGAAGGTTAAATTATATGTATAGTATTAATGATCATAATGATTATAATAATGATCATATCTACAATGAAAAAAATAATTATAATAGTAATAGAGATCGGTAAGATGATGGTAATAAAGATGGTTAAAATGATTGCGATGATGATAGTAATGATAATGATAATAGGAATAATAATAGTGATAATAATAATGATAATGATGGTAAAAATAGGAATAAAAATAATGATAATAATAATGATAATGATAATAATAATAATAATAATAATAATGATAATGATAATGATAATAATAATAATAATAATAATGATAATAATAATAATAATATAATAAATAATAATAATAATAATAATAATAATAATAATAATAATAATATAATAATGATAATAACAATGATAATAATAATGATAAAAAATGATAATGATGACATTGATAATGATAACAGTAATAGCATTGATGACAATAATAATATCAATAATAATATTAATATTAAAGCGATACCATTAATGATAATATGAATAATAATAACAAGACTAGTACTATTGCTACACTCACTAATAATAATATTGATAATGATAATGGTAATATTAACAAAAATAAGAATAAACATTTAAAGATGTGAACAATGTGAAAATGATAATTATAATGAAAATAATAGTAATGATACTACTACAATTATTACTACTTCTTCTGACAGTAACAATAACGACAATTGATAATGATGATAAGGATGATAACAATGATAATTATTATGATAATGATAATGATAATAATAACAATGATAAAAGTAATTATGCTACTACTACTACTACTACTACTACTACTACTACTAATAATAATATAATGATAATAATATATAATATTAATGGATAATAACAATTATTACTCTCGTTTTATTGATATGATCATCATTATCATTATTGTTATTATATAGATACTAACAATAACAACAATATTAATAACTATAGTGAAAATAACAATAATATTAATAATAGTAATAATAACAAGTAAACATTTAAGTAATGATAACCATGATAAAAATAATAGTTATGATCAGATAAGTCATGATAATGAAAATCATAATACCTAAAACAACGGCATTAGAATGATAAAAAGAAAAATATTAATAAAAGCAATAACATTAATGATAATACTATGATGACTATGATTAAAACACTAAGAATAACAGCAACAACAATAATAATGATAGGAATCATAGTAATAATAATAGTAAAAATAGTAATATTGATAATAATGATAATAATAATAATAATAATAATAATAATAATAATGATAACAATGACAATAATATTAACAATGGTAAAAGTAATAATAAAGATGATATAGAAATAGTAATAACAGATATAACAATAATAACAAAGATATCAATTAACATTATCATTATTGTAATCATTATAACCATTACTATTAGCAGTATTATTGTTATTGCTATTATTATCATTACTATTATCTTTAATAGCATCATTGTTATCATTATTATTCTGTAACCATTGTAATGATAACAGCAATAACAAATAGTAATGACGATAGTAATGATAATAATAACAATATAATAGCATTAATGATGTAATATAACAGGTATAATATTAGTGGTAACATCAATGGCAGAAGATACATAGTGATAAAGATTATGATTTTTGATGAATATAGTATTATTATTATCATTATCATTATCATTATTATTATTATTATTATCAGTATTATTAGTATAATCATTGTTTTTGTTATCATGATCATTGTTATCATTAACATTATTGCGCTAAATATATAGCAGCAGTAGTAGTAATACCAATAATGATAATGATAATAGTAATAATAATAATAACAATAATGGAAATATGTTATCATTATCATTCATATTATTCTCATTATTCTCATCATTCTTATAAAAAAAATATATCATCATCATTATTACTGTCACTGTTGCTAATATTATTTTTATCATCATCATCATCATCACCATCATCACCATCATCATCATCATTATTACCATTATTATTATTATTATTATTATTATTATTATTATTATTATTATTATTATTATTATTATTATTATTATTATTATTATATTGTTATTATTATTATTATCATTATCATTATCATTATTATTATCATTATTATTATTGTCATTATTATTATTATGATTATTATCATTATTATTATTATTATTATTATTATTATTATTATTATTATTATTATTATTATTATTATTATTATTATTATTATTATTATTATTATTATTATTATTGGTTATTATTATTATTATTATTATATTATTATTATTATTATTATTATTATTATTATTATTATTATTAATATTATTATCATTATCATCATTATTATCATTCTTCTTCCCCTTCTTCTTGTTATTATCATTGTTATTATTATTGTTAGTATCTATATTATTATTTCAATTGTTATTATTGTTATATCTATTATAACTATCACCATCATTATCATCATAAGTGTAGTAGTATTATTGATAATGAAAATAATAATGACACTATAAGTAAATAATAGAATAATAATAGTAATATCAATAACAATAATTATAATGAGAATAATAATAATGGTACAATAACAATAATGGATAATAACTGATATAACAATAATACTGATAATAACAATAATGGTACTGATAATAACAATAATGTTATTAATATTAACGATAGTAAAAGTAATAATGATAACTTTAATCCTAATTATAGCAATGACAATTTGATGACAATTATAGCATTGATAATTCTAATCACAACCATGATAATAATAGTAATGATAAAATTGATAATGCTAGCAAAAATGATAAAACTGATAGTTATAATGATAATGATGATAATAATATTAGCAATAGTAATGATAATAATAGTAAATGATAATAACAATAATGATAAAAAGAATAATTATAACAATAATGATGATTCAAATAATGATTAAAATAATGATAATAATAATGATAGTAATAAATGATAATGTTTAACAATGATAATAATAATAATAATAATAATAATAATAATAATAATAATAATAATAATATAATATAATAATAATAATAATGATAATAATAATGATAATAATAATAATAATATAAAAAATAAAATGATAATGATAAATAATAATGATAATATAGTATAATAATAATTATTATTATAATAATAATAATAATTAATAATAATAAAATAATAATAATAATGACCATAAAGATGATGACGAATATATTGATAATGATAATGATTGAAATGAGTGAAATTGATAATAATAATGATAATGATAACACTGATAAAAATAATGTTATAATCATAATGAAGATAACATTGGTATTAACATTTATGATGAGACAATAAAAGTAATTATGATAATGGTGATAAACAACACAACAGTGGTATTAATAACAAAGGTAATAATAATGAAAAAAGGACAATAATAACATAATGGTAATATTGAAATCAATGGTAAAAAGGATGCTTGCAATATTATGTGTAATGGTAATAAGGAGAATGATAAAATAATTAATAATAATGAAAATGTTAATAATAATGATAATAAGGATAATGATGATAATTATGATAATGATAATTATGATGATGATGATGCTAATGGTAATGAAAATGAAAATGAAAATGAAAATGAAAATGAAATGAAAATGAAATGAAATGAAAATGAAAAATGGAATAATGAAAATGAAAATGAAAATGAAAATGAAAATGAAAATGAAAATGAAATGAAAATGAAAATGAAAATGAAAATGAAAATGAAAATGAAATGAAAATGAAAATGAAAAATGAATGATAACGATAACGATAACGATAATGGTAATGATAATGATAATGATAATAATAATGATGATAATGAGGATAATGAAAATAATGATGATGATGATAATGATAATAATAATAATAATAATTACAATAATAATAATATAGCAATAATAATAATGATAATAAAAATAACAATGATGATGATGATGATAAAAATGATAATAATAATAATAATAATAATAATAATAATAATAATAATATAATAATAATAATAATAATAATAATAATAATAATAATAATAATAATAATAATAATAATAAATGATAATGATAGCAATGATAATAATGATAATAACAATAATAATGATAGTAATATAAATGATAATAATAACAATAATAATGATAGCAATATTGATAATGATAATAACAATAATGATAATGATAATTGTAATGAAGATAATGATAACGATAATTAAACTGATAAATACAATTTTAATGATTATGATGATGATAATAATAATTATAATACTGATAGTGATATGGTGATAAGGATGATAATGAAAAAAAAGATAACGGTGATAATCGCAAAAATAATGATAGCAATGATAACAATAATAATGATAGTGATAATTATGAACAATAATAATAATAACAGTAATAATAATAATAACAATATAATAATAATAATAATGATAATAATAATAATGATAAATAATAATAATGATAATAATAATGATGATGATATAAATAATGATAATAATAATGATAATAATAATGATAATAATAATGATAATAATAATAATGATATATAATAATGACATTTATAAGGGATACTACTAGTACTACTAATAACATCTGCGATAATTAATATAGTACCAATAATAACAATGTTATAATGACAAACAATAAGGATAGTAACAATGATTGTGACCAGAATGGCGACAATAATGTTAACGATACTAATAATGATAGTAATGATAATAATGATGACGATAATAATGATAATGATCATATCAATAATGACCATGATTATGATAAGTATAATGATGAAAATAATGATGGTGATGACAATAATAATAATAATAATAACAATAATAATAAAACAAAGAGAGAGATAGAGAGAGAGAGAGAGAGAGAGAGAGAGAGAGAGAGAGAGAGAGAGAGAGAGAGAGAGAGAGAGAGAGAGAGAGAGAGAGAGAGAGAGAGGAGAGAGAGAGAGAGGAGAGAGGAGAGAGGAGAGAGGAGAGGGGAGAGAGGAAGAGGAGAGAGGAGAGAGGAGAGAGAGAGAGGGGGAGAGGAGAGAGGAGAGAGAAGAGAGAGAGAGAGAGAGAGAGAGAGAGAGGAGAGAGAGAGAGAGAGAGAGAGAGAGAGAGAGAGAGAGAGAGAGAGAGAGAGAGAGAGAGAGAGGAGAGAGAGAGAGAGAGAGAGAGAGAGCACAAATGAAAGAAAAAAAAATGATCATATTGAATATATCACTAATCCTCTTTAAAAACATATACGAAAAAAGTTATAGAAAAGAAAGAGAAAAAAAACGAAAATAAAAACCCAGGGAAGAGAACAGAGAAGCAGAACGCCAGACCTCACATTAAGATGAGACCAAGACAAGATATTAATGCAAGCAGAACTGGTTCACAATTGTCACAAAGTAGGAAACCGACTTCGACATCCGACAGGAATGCTCGGCCTCCCGACGGACCGGGGAAAGGCGGAGCGAGTCGGGCAGGGAGCTGGGGCTTCGGGTGGGAGGGGAAGGGGGGGGGGGCAAGAAGGATAAGGAGGGTAGGGAGCAAAAGAGCGAGTGAGAGAGAAAGAGAGGGAGAGGGAGGA
Source organism: Penaeus vannamei (assembly GCF_003789085.1). Classification (NCBI taxonomy): domain Eukaryota; kingdom Metazoa; phylum Arthropoda; class Malacostraca; order Decapoda; family Penaeidae; genus Penaeus; species Penaeus vannamei. Next base: position 1,284,726 of record NW_020871094.1, read on the forward strand.
GAGAGAGAGGGAGAGGAGAGAGAGAGGGGGGGGAGGGAGGGAGGAGGATGGAGGGAGGGAGGGGAGGGAAGGGAGGGAGGAGGAGGGAGGGAGGGAGGGAGGAGAGAGGGAGAGAGAGAGAGAGAGAGAGAGAGAGAGAGAGAGAGAGAGAGAGAGAGAGAGAGAGAGAGAGAGAGAGAGAGAGAGAGAGAGAGAGAGAGAGAGAGAGAGAGAGAGAGGAGAGAGAGAGAGAGAAGGGGGTCTATATAGATAGATTGATAGAGAGAAAGAGAGAGAGACACGATAGAGGTAAAGTACGAATGATAGAGATTTGGAAAACTAGTTTGTGTGACAACTATATGATTGGAAAAATCCGAAGATAACAGTAGGAAAAAAGAGAACAATTGCAAATATTAAAGGGAGGCAAAATGCGTAGAATATCTTAAGGAAAAATCAGATAATACAAAACCAAAACCAAACAACAACAACAACAACAAAAACAGACGAATGAGAGAAACTAAATGAAAAGTAGCAGAGAACGAGAGCACGAAAAAGAGAAAGAGAGAAGGGGGAAATATCTCGCCGTTCCTTATAAGAAAAGCGAACACCATTTCCAAGATTACACTGGGTAAAGGCTTGATCTGATTATCGAACACGCTTATCTCGTTTATCTCGTCTCATTAGGGCACCTATCCCGCCTCCTCATTCCTCCTTCGCCTCATAAGGCCACGAGAGAGAATCAGGTCCTTTCTTCCATTCCTCACATGCAATGCTGTCTCTCCCACGTGTTGGCCAGTTCAGTTGCAGAGCCGGTTAGGGACTCGAACGGCCTTTCACGTTTGCATGATGTACAGGCAGTACTCCGGTTATGCGGACGAGCTTCCTCTTGGGATGCAGATGCTTGTTGTACACGGATACAGAAATGGAGCCTTGCGTGCTATGTCATGCTAACGGTGACACAGGGACACGCACACTAAACACACATAGGCATATAAATGCACAAGTACAAACAAACAAACAAGCAAACAGAAAACATATAAACTCACTCACTCACACACATATATATACACACGCACACACACACACACATAGATACTGCTTTGTGTCCCAAAATGAGAGCAACTCAGTAGCCACCCCTTGCCTTAATCACTGCAGCAACATGTTTCGACATGCCTCGAACGTACCAGTGTTTTTTCCCCTGATTTCGGGTTTTTATACCAACCCTTTATCGATCGTTCAATTAGCTCAACTTAGTACATTCTACTTGACTTACTTTAACTTTCATTTCTTTCGATAAGCATTCTATAGAATTTAAATCTAGACTGTTTCCGAGCCAAAGAAGCACGCTAACATCATGATTATGCCAAATGTATTTTAACACTTTTTGGCACTTCTGGGAGCTCCATCATACATGAAAAAAAACAATCATTACCTGGGTATAACTCACGAAGTTTGGTAAAAAACGTCGATCAGTGATGTCCAGATTTCCAACTTGATTTAGATTATTTTTTTACAATCATCAGCCTGGTAGGGAATCTTGCTTTATGCTCTCTGGCGGTCCGGGGGTCCTTCTCTAAGCTGATTATTCTAACCGTCAACTCATCAGAGAAACCAACCTGCAAATAAAGATACTAATGGTTACGAGATGACTGGAATATTCAAATAAATCCTTCTTGTATCTCCAACATGACTTTTTTTTTTTTTTCTAATCTCGCTTTTGAATCAGACATAAACATCCCATTATTGTGATGTGATATTTTGTAACTATCATATATATACATTTTTTATGTGTGCGTATGTATTTCACTAAATTATGTTTGAATCACATGGAAAGTTAGTCAAAAGAAAGATTTAAGTGAGTTTTACCTTTCCCCAATCCTCTCATGCCCAGTACTTGTAAGCCTTCGCCCAGGCCTGCCATTGCTTCCCGTTGGCTTAGAAACATCTCTTGGAAATAAACTTCAACGGCAG
>NW_020871094.1:1311675-1319175 GCF_003789085.1 Penaeus vannamei
TATCCCTGAAATATTGTAAATATCTAGCGTATTATCCAAGTGAGTTTCTTACAATGTGCCACGATATGCGTCACCATTTGTCATTTTATAACAAGCAACTTCAATTCATTTGTTATATATATATATATATATATATATATATATATATATATATATATATATATATATATATATATATATATATATATAATATATATATATATTATTATTTTTTTTTACGCCACCCATCTCAACAAATTTGATTTAACTAAATATAGCTTTAAAAGTTACTCCATATTGCAGCTCATCACTCTGTATTCCCATATGATAATGATCTATATACCCAAACAGACGGAGTAGCAATGGGTTCCCCACTTGGTCCCTCATACGCCAATGCATTTCTTTGTTACCATGAACATAATTGGTTAATCCAATGCTCACCTGAATTCAGACCTATTTACTATCGACGATATATTGATGATTTGTTTTGTCCAAACACTCTTCCCACGTAAATTTATTTCTGAATTATCTCAATTCACCAGAACATTAAAGTTACCTGCGAAACGCAACAGAACAATCAATTACCCCTTTTATACATGTACGTCACCAATGATATGGACATTTCCACACAAGTATTTACCGTAAACCAACCCTTACTGGCCTCGGACTGCACTTTCTTAGAAGTATTCCATATATTTACAAAATAAACAGCATAGAAACATTAATCGCAAGAGCCTGTGTAGCAATTGGTCGTCCTTCCATGACGCAATTAATTTTCTAAAAGATTTTTTTTGTAAGAAACGGTTATCCACTGTATATATTTGATAAAATTACAAAGACCTTTTTACGTAAAAAAAAAAAAAAAAAAAAAAAAAAAAAAAAAAAAATATATATATATATATATATATATATATTATATATATATATATATATATATATATATATATATATTGAATCAGCCTACTGTATCAACAGTAAAGAGAGATCATAGATATTGAAACTGTCATTTATGTGGAAATTAAGCTTTGAAATTAGAAAACAATTAAAGATGCTTTACAAAACAATTACCCTCAAATAAAATTTACGTCTGTCTTTAGCAACTCCGACACTATTGCAAACTTTTTAAAACAGCTTACGAAATGTCACACTAACCCATGTTTTAATGTTGTTTACTTATTTACCTGTCCAGATTGCCAAGTCAGGTACCTGGGATCAACCTCACGATGATTACGCCACCGCATATTGGAACATAAAGGTATGCCATTTCACGGGACTTCCACTGAGCAGACCATCGTTCTCGGCCATGAGAGAACACTCACAAACACTCACATCCTTTCTCTAAAACAGATTTCCATATTCTAGCCTCACACTCGTCCCGCAAAGACCTCATTATCTCGAGTCATTGCTGATCCGAAAGATGAAACCCGAGCTCAATAACACAATTACCGCAACCACCTTGTTTGCCAGCTAGCCACCTCTACCCCTGACTTTCACCCAGATTGATTAGTTTTACATATTATTATTTCTATTTTTCTGTACATATATTCTTTTTGTGTTTCTATGTGTCTATATTGTCTTTTCACAGTTTTTTGTTCTGTCATTTACGTTCTTTGTTTACGTTTTTGTATTGTGTCACTATTTTAAATGTAGAGAACCAAGTCAATTAATGAATTTCTCTAATTGCCTTTTCACATAATTCATCATTACAACACTGATGAAGATTTGATTGATCTTCGAAACGTTTGATTAATAATAAACATAAAACTATTTACGGCGGTGTTAGTCTACCTCTTCGTTTTTGACATATATATATATATATATATATATATATATAATATATATATATATATATATATATATATATATATATGTATGTATGTATGCACAGACACGTACACACACATATATATATCGCTGATATTGCTTTCTTTCTGTGTGAGGTCATTCTGAAAGGGAGGCATGGGGAAGATGAAAGGGGAATAGGGGAGAACTTAGGAAAGGGGAAGGAAACATGGGAGTAAGAGAGGAGATGAAAGGAAAGGAAATGAAATAAGAGAAAGAGAGAGGAGGAGAATGGAACAAAGAAAGTAAGGGTATAAGGAAAATGGAAGGTAGAGAACTGAAAGGAACGAAACAAAGAAATAATGGAGAGAGCTATAAAAAGAAAAAATGGAAGAAAGCAAGAAAAGGAAAACAAAGGAAAAGGAGAGAGGCACAAAGAGCTCGCGATGGTGATGGAAGGACAATAGACGGACAGAGAGATCGTGAATGAGATAGGAATAGAAGAAAGGGAGAGAAGGAAATGAAACAAGGAATAGAGAAATGGACAGAGAGAGATAATAAGGAAATGAAAGAAAAAAAAAGAAAGGGGGAAGGAAAGTAAAACTGAGAAGAGGAAGAGAGGAAACAGCAGGAAAATGGAAAAACGGGAAGGTGAGAAAATCTCAGGGAAGCGAGATAAAGGATAACAAAAAATATTATGTGCAAACTTGGCAGATAAATGGATGTATACATTAGAAATTCTCTCTCTCTCTTTCCCTTTCTTTATATATATATATATATATATATATATATATATATATATATATATATATATATATATATATATATATATATATATATATATATATATATACATATATATATATATATATATATATATATATATATATATATATATATATATATATATATATATATATATAATATATATATATATATATTATATATATATATATATATATATATAATATATATATATATATATATATATTATATATATATATATATATATATAATATATATTAATATATAATATATATATATATATATATATATATATATACATAATACATATTATATATATATATATATATATATTATATATATATATATATATATATATATATATATATATTTATATATATTTATATATACATAATGTATAAATAATGATATATATATATATATATATATATATAATATATATATATATATATATATATATATAAGTATATATATATATATATAATATATATATATATATATATATATATATATATATATATATATATATATATAATGAATTATATGTTATTATAATTTAGATGCGCAGGTGTTTGTGCAGTATTATTTATCGCCAACCTAATTAATTTCCAGACCATGATGATAATGATGTCATTTCTAACTATTAATGATCTTATTGTTTAATTGTATGCTAATTGGGGTGAGATCATTGCATTCTTTTCTATTTCAGTCTTCTGTAAAGTTACGTATATATATATATATATATTACTATATATACATATATATATAATATATATATACATATATATATACATACACATACCCTCTATACATATATACCGTATACAATATATATATCACATATCATTACCTATATAAATATATATATATATATGCATGTATGCTTGCTCCCACACCTGTGTGTGTGTGCCCAGACCGTGGCTGCCCTGTCGTGTGTTGTGGTACGTGCGTGAATGTCCTATATACTACCCATATAATATAGCTAATACTATATTCATCCTACCTTCCTATATACTCTATTTCCCATATCCTCCTCCCACCCTCCACCTACTGCCCCCCCACCGCCCCCCCCATCCTCCCCCCCCCCCCCCTCTTCCCCCCACCCCCCCCCTCCTCCCCCCCCCCTCCCCCCCCCCCCACCCCCCCTATACCCTCCCCACCCTCCCACCCCTACCTCCTACATTACACTATCCCCACCTACACCCCCCACCTATATCCCCCCCCCACCTATACCCCATACACCCCTCACTCACACCTACACTTTCACCTCTCACTTCAATCATACCTGTCCCTCCGCGTGTCCCGACCTTCATCCTTATCCTTCACTCCGTTCTTCTCGGCCTCTTCGCTCTGCCACTTAATCTCCTAAAGCGGACACTCACTCCATAAAACCTCGCTCACCCTAGCACATCGATCTAACTAACATCCGCTTATTACTTGCACACTATATGTGTCGTTGCTCATACTATAAACATGAATCACCTACAACATCGCACCATACATCAACACTAAACACACATATCACACATACTATACACATCACCCACCACCAACACCTCACACACACACACCACACACACTACACACCATTACCACACACACACACACCTCACCACACAGCGACACCACACCACACACCCACACCACAACTCTCACACACACAACACAACACACACATCATATATAGATATATATCTATATTGTATACATAACTATATATATATATATACATACACATACATAACGTACATACTAAATGTTACATATATATATATATTTATATATATAACTCTATATAATATATATATATATATATATATACTATATATAACTCAACAAATACTATAATATATATCTTATATATATATAAAAATAAATATTATGTTTATACGTAGTATATACTATATATATATATATATATATTATAATACTTATATATATAATAATATATATATATCTATATATATATACACACAACCACCACCACACCACACACAACACACACAACACCACACACCCACACACACACACACACACACACACATATTATATAGTACCTATATATTACTATTACTATATACATATACGATATATATACCATAATGATATATGACGTGTATTAATATGATATCTTATAATATATACTATACCAAAATATATTATCATACTATTATATATCATAAATTATAATATATTATATCATAGCTAATATGTTAAGATAGATAATAGATAGATAGATAGTAATAATTAGATAGATTAGATAACTAGATAGATAGAGACACACACTACAGCAACCCACACAGACCTCATTACACATCACACACACCCATCACATCACACACACCACCACACTCACCACACCCTACTCACCACACCTCACCACTACAACACACACCACACACACACACACCACACACACACAACACACACACACACATCACACACCACACACTACACACACCAACAACACCACACACTCATCTCACCACACAATTACAACATCCACTCTACACACACATACCACCACATCACACACACATCACTCATCCACACACACACATCACACCACAACCACACCACACACATCACACACACACCAATAGCACACACTACACCCACCACCCACCCACAACCACCCACATCACCACCTGAGATACTTATAATATATTATATTACTATATATTTATATTCTATATACTTCATCATATCATATGTGTTGTGTGCCTGTCGCCGTGGGTGTGTGTATGTGTGTGTCCTATGTGATGTGATGTATGTGTTGTGTCTTTGTATTGGTTTGTGCTACACTTTTGTGTTGATGTTGCGTGTGTGTCGTGTGTGCCCATCTCTCCTCCTGTGCTGTGCTGCGCTGTGTGCGTGTTGTGCGTCGGCACCTCTCTACTGTGTTGCGTGTTGTGTGTGTGTGTTGTGTGTCTGTTTGTGGCTGTGCGTCTGTCTTCCTATGTGTGCCCCGCCGTCGTGTGCTATGGGTTGTGTGTGTTTGGAGTGTGTGGTGTGTGTGTGTTGTGTCGTTAGTGTGTAGATCTGTTTTGTGTGGTGTCGTGCTTGTGATGTTATCCTATCCTTACCTATCAGTATCCTACTCTATCCCTCATATCCATCCTAATATATATATATCCCTCTTAATATACCCTATAATATTAAATCTATATGAAACATACTGAATTTCTATATTATATCCATATATATAACAATATCAACTATCAATAATATATACTAATTAATAAGCGTGTGTGTATGGTGGTTGTGTTTAAGACTTAGATGTTGCGAGTATTACTTGCTGGTGTGGTGTGGTCGTTGGTGTAGTGTCTGTATTTCATCTGTTGATGTGATTTTGTATGAATATTAACTTATACACTATTTCATAATTATGCCAATATAATAATAATCATCAATATTTACAATATATAACCCTAGATCAGTGTTAGTGTGATGTGTGCGTACAGTTATTAACTATATTTAATATATATGCTTCATTATTAATTACAAATATATCTTCTCTACCGATATATTAATTACTTAATTAATAACTTCATATTTAAACAATTATTATATATATCTAATAATTAATATAATTATGTATATATATATATATTTTAATAATTTAACTATTAACACTTAATATATAATATATATTATCAATAATAATCATATCATTTATTAATCATTAAATAATAATATTAATTTAAAATACTAATATATATTATCATATATTATTTAATTCAATTCAAATATATCTTAACACAATCCATTGCATGTCACCTGTATACCCCAAAATATGTTCCGCTATAGTCTATTATAATACATCCCTTACCATTATATTCACTTATCCCTGTATACACCTATACCTCTACTAAATACTATATCATTCATAATACATATAATATATGAAAATATTACTATTATACTATACTAATAATAATATATAATATAATAATCTAATAACATAATAACTCATACTCATCATGTACTCGAATCCACAATTATATACTTACTCTATTATCTATCTATAATCACTTCTCTAAACATTCAATACTTACTAATGTCTACTATACTCTATATCAATAATTGATCACTTCCGAACTATACCATCATCATCCCTATCTTACTACTCTCTAACTCTCTTACTATTATTATATTATACATCTTAATAATTCCACTCATTACTCATAAGATATATTCCTCTTTCTCTCATAATCAACATCTATCATAAATATAATATCTCTGTACATTCTTACTATCTATTACATATCTACTTTCTCAGTATTATTATTCTCATCTCTTTATCTCTTACTCACTCTCTTATCTACTACTATCAAATATTCAATATTACAACTACGTCAAATAATAATATTATTATTAAGAAATTTATAATATGTAATCTAAATCTTTAAATACCCTTCATCTCTCTTAGCCTATCTATTCCCATACTCTCTTCTATATCTACTTAATTACTATCTACCTTCATCTCTACATTTTACTTATATATTATATCCATATATAATCTTACATATTACTTAATAACTATCTTACTTTACTCTCTACTCTCATATCTATATACTACTTTACAAATATCATTATACCCTATATATATTACTAATTATAATATAATTAATAGTATGATATACATATATATATATGTATACATATTTATAATTCACATCTTATTTATTAATTACCCCTATATCCTTAGTATCGTAGTTATATGTATATATATCATACATTATATAAACTTGCCACACATTACTACATCAATTACACCACACACACACACCTCACCTACTCACACACAACACACAACACCCACACACACACACAACACACTAAATAGATAGTATATACATTTATTACTCTTTTCAATTCTTTAATACCAAAAACAATTGATCATTGTTGACTTTTGCCAGGGATACTCACTCACTATATCCATGATGTGAGTGAGTGTTTAGGTAATTGGTC
>NW_020871094.1:1334175-1336675 GCF_003789085.1 Penaeus vannamei
ACAAAATACACCTGATAAGGACAGGGAAGTCGTACGCCTCGCGCGACCTGTTCCCTCGCCCTGCGGTTGCCACTCGGGAGGGCGGCTCGTCTCTTTTTTTCGGGGGATGTGGGAGAGGATATATATATATATATATATATATATATTATATATATATATATATATATATATATATATATATATATATATATATATATATATATATTATATATATATATTATATATATATATACATAGAGAGAGAGAGAGAGAGAGAGAGAGAGAGAGAGAGAGGAGAGAGAGAGAGAGAATGAGGCAGGAATAAATAGGTTAAATAGATAAGTAGATTATAATTATATAATATATATATATATATATATATATATATATATATATATATATATATATAATATATATATATATATATATATAATATATATATATATATATATATATATATATATATTATATATATATATATATATATATATATATATATATATATATATATATTATAGAGAGAGAGAGAGAGAGAGAGAGAGAGAGAGAGAGAGAGAGGAGAGAGAGAAGAGAGAGCGACGGGGGTGTAAGGCAAGGCTGTTACGAAAAGTCAGGAAGAAAACGAAAGATCGAGGAAGAGATACGAAAAAAGAGTGAGAGATGGAAGAATGATGATGATGCTTAAGAAAATGACGAAATGGGATTGGGGAAAAGATTAGGGAAATGTTAAAAAAGGGAAGAATATTTGATTTAAGTTTTCGACGGTGATTGCGCCAATCGGCCTGATTATCATTCGAGCGTGAGTGTGTTTATCTGCTCATGACCAGCTGCGGGGAGCCATCTGGCCACGATCGCCGCTCAGTCTTATCTCTAAACCCTAACAAGAGAGAGAAAAAAATTACACACACACACACACACACACACACACACACACACACACACACACACACACACACACACACACACACACACACGCGTAGCCAAAGACAACAACCGCATCATGATTCTGCCGAAGAATGACTATAACTTACGAAACAATATGAAAACCAAGTCACAGTAACATTCTCTCCTGGTTGGTATGCCTGAATCCTTAAGTTTTGTATTTGCTGCTCGACTAAGGGTTCTTATTAGTCGATAGGATTTGTATCAGAAGTAATATGAGCCATAACTGGTCATAAGCCTTTCAAAGGTTCATTCAGGTTATATACTGTGATGCAAACGGGAAGCATCATGCAACAGATATTATGTATTGGCGTGGTGGGGCGAATGTGTGGTATGTGAGGTAAATTAAGGCTTATGGCAGGTATGTGGTCCATATTTATGTACCTTATGTTTCATCTATCTCTTTAAAATTAGTCTATTAGTATGACTCTGTAATGGTGCACAAATATGTGAACCAAGTATACCCTGTATTAGGGCGATCTCGCATTACCCAATTTATGTCTATTGCGTTTATCTTTATGTGTGGCATTATGGTGCTGAATAGCTGCGGACAACACTAATTCAGTTTATAATGATACTGGTAATGACAATAATAAGAACTTAAACAAATAAGATACGAGATATTAAAACATTTCAATCACCAAAGATGTAATTATATATCACTGACGTAACGCACAATGAAAACGCCCAATCCTTACCACTTAATGTATAATTAGATAGTAAGTGACATAAGTAAATGAGGGATACAACAAAACTTTGTTGAAAAGGAGAGCGGAGTTCTTATTTTACGTCCTCGCGCTCTCTCACGCCTGGGGACGACCAGCTACATAAGAATTCAAGCTTAGTCTCTCTCTCTCTCTCTCTCTTTCTCTCTCTCTCTCTCTCTCTCTCTCTCTCTCTCTCTCTCTCTCTCTCTCTCTCTCTCTCTCTCTCTCTCTCTCTATATATATATATATATATATATATATATATATATATATATATATATATAATATATATATATATATCCCATTGAGACCCGAGAGAAAACTGCTGGAGGGAATAACACCAAAACGATATCCTACGATCTTTTTATATAATATGTCATCCAGTAGCAGGTGCCCAGGGGGCACCTGCTACTGTGATGACACCTAGGATTCCTGGAGTTCAAAACCTTCCATATATGCTTATTTATAACTTTACTAGATAGATAGATAATTGTATAAATATTAAACAAAATATTTTATTTTCAATAATTGCGTACCTGCAATGTATACTGACAGCAGTTAAAGAATAATAATTTGTGAAAATGCATACACAATTTGTAAAAATAAATATATTTTTCTTCTGTTAAATGTATAGAAAATATTTTATTTTTAATTACTGCATACCTGCAATCTTTCATTGAGGCAAATAAGAAAATCCTTGCATAATTCGAAAAAAACGTATCTTTTCCTGAACTATGTATAAAAAAAATCACTGAATTATCAGGAAAATAGTAAGCCTAGTCTTTAGTTCACGACTAGAATGAATTGCAGCATCACTGCAATAGTTTCCATCTCTATAGGGAAATAAATCTTCCATAAGATTATTCTCTGGT
>NW_020871094.1:1349175-1354848 GCF_003789085.1 Penaeus vannamei
TCTCTCTCTCTCTCTCTCTCTCTCTCTCTCTCTCTCTCTCTCTCTCTCTCTCTCTCTCTCTCTCTCTCCCTCTCTCTCTCTTTCTCTTTCTTCCTCCCCCTTCTGAGACAAAGAGGGAATTCTTCTATATTCTTGTCTGTTTGATTCTCTCTCTCTCTCACTATCTCTCTTTCTCTTTCTTTCTCCCCCTTCCTTCCTCTCTTTCTTTCTCACCCCCTCCTCCTTAACCCCACCATCCCCCCCCTCCCTTGAGAACTAAACTCCCCCCCCCCTCAACCTCCTTCGCTTCAGCCTCGTTTACACCAGGAAGATCTCGTCCGCCATCCTTCAACGAGGCTACAGAAACGAGATTAATTTTAACGACTGAATACCAACGAGCCACGGGTCACGAAGGCTTCCTCCCTCTCTCTCTCTCTCTCTCTCCCTCGCCTTTCTCTTAGTACCCGCTAGTACCCGCCACCAGTACCACCGCTACCACCGCTACCAGAATGCCCTCTCGCCTCATGAAATTACTCCTCAAAAACTTTCTCGACGACGGAGCATCAGTCGACTCCTCCGACCAGTCAGGCTCTCTTTTTTTGGGGGGAGGAGAGGGGGGGAGGAAGGGGAGGGAGGAGGAAGAGGAGGAGGAAAGGGAGTGGTGGGAAGGAGGGGAGGAAGAGGAGGGGAAGGAAGGGGAGGAGGAGGAAGGGAAAGGAGAGGGAGGAGGAGGAGTTTTGGGAGGAGGAGAGGAGGAGGGGGAGGGAGGAGGAGGAGGAGGAGGGAAGGAGGGGGAGGAGAGGAGGAAGGAAGAGGAGGAGGAGGAGGAGTGGGGAAAGGAGGGGGAGGAGGAAAGAGGAGGGAAGGAGGGGAGGAGAGGGGGAGAAGGGGGAGGAGAGAGGGGGAGGAGGGGAGGAGGAGAGAGGGGAGGGGAAAGGAGGGGAAGGGGAGGAAGAGGAGGACGAGGAGGAGGAGGGGGAGAGGGAGGAGGAGGAGGAGGAGGAGAAGGGGAGGATGAGGGGGATGGGGAAGGAGGGAGGGAAGGGGAAGGAGGGAGGGAAGGGGAAGAAGGGGGAGGAGGAGGAGGGGGGAGGAGGAGGAGGAGGAGGGAGGGGAAGAGGAGGAGAGAGGAGGAGGAGGAGAAGGGGAGGACGAGGAAGGGGAGGAGGAAAGGAGGGGGAGGAGGAAAAGGAGGAGGAGGAGGAAGGGGAGAGGAGTAGGAGGAGGGAATAAGGAGGGGGAGGGGAGGGGAAGGAAGAGTATGGGGAGAAGGGGGAAGAGGAGGAGGAGAGAGGAGAGAGGGAGGGGAAAGGAGGAGAGGATGGGGTGGAGGAAAGGAGGAGGAGGAGGAGGAGGAGGAGGAGAAGGAGGAAGGAGGAGGGAGAGGGAGGAGGAGGGGGGAAGGAGGAGGAATAGGAGGAGGAGGAGAGGGAGTAGGGGAGGGGAAGAGGAGGGGAGGAAGAGTAGGAGGAGGAGGAGGAGTAGGGGGAGGGGCATGAGGAGGCTGCGGAGAGCTTCTGTGAACACATCACTCCTGCAATTACGCCCCAGATCAAGCTCGACAAGATACCCCACCCCTCCCCTCCCCTTCCCGTCCCCTTTCTCTCTTCTTCCTCCTTTTCTCCTCATACTTCCTCTCCACTCTCGTTTCTCCTCGCCCTCTTACTTTCTTATCTCTTTTTCTTCTCCCTGTCATTCCCTCTTTTTTCACCTCTTCTCACTCTTCTTCCTTTCTGTCTTATTTTGCTCTTTTCTTTCTTATCAATTTTTCCGTTTCCTGCTACCGTATATCTCCTCTATTTCTCCTGTTTCTCCTCTTCTTCTCCACCTGCACATTATCTCTTTCCTTCCATCAATTCTCTTTCTCCCTTTAAACTCCTCTTGCTACTTTGGTGGAAAGAGAGAGAGAACAGAGAGAGAGAAGAAAAAAGAGAGAGAGAGAGAGAGAGAAGAGAAGAGAGAGAGAGAGAGAGATGAGAGAGATGAGAGAGAGAGAGAGAGAGAGAGAGAGAGAGAGAGAGATGGCAGACAGAAAGAAAGAGATAGGAAGATAGGAAAAAGAGATATAGGTGATTGAAGAGGAGAGAAAAAACAAAACAAAAAAGGAGGGTTAAATATGAGGGAGATAAATAGAGAGAGAAAGGCGAGAGACGGACATAAGGAGACCGATAAAAAAATAATATAGGAAAGAGAGGAGGAAAAGGAGAGAGACAAAAGAGGAAAGAAGAAGAGAAGAGAGAGGGACAGAAAGAAAGAAAGAGACAAGTGAAGGGGAAAAAGATACATAGATGCAAAAAATAAGAGGAAGAGAAGGCGAGTTATTGAAAGAGCACAGACGAGAGAAGGCGAGAGAAAGAAAGAGAAGAGAGAAAGCAACAAAAAGAAAGAGGACGAAAAGTCGAGAGAACAGAAAGGGAAGAGATGAGATAGGGCTAGAGATTAAAAAGAGAAGGGATTGGAAAGGCGAGAGATAGAAAGAAGAGGAGAGAATTCGTGAGAAAGAAAGAGAAGAGAGGAGGCAGGATAAAATGCGAGAGACCGAAAGGGAAAAGAGAGAAGGCGAGAGATAGAAAGGAAAGAGAGGAGGGAATAGCGAAGACGATAGAAAAAAAAAGAAGAGAGGAGGAGGAGGTGGCGGAAAGGCAAGAGATGGAAAGAGAAGAGAGAAGAAAAGGCAACACACAGAAAGAGAACAGACGAGGGAATAGGCAAGGCGAGAGATAAAAAGAGAGAGTGGCGATGATTTGGATCAACAACCCAAGCGTGACATTTCCTGACGAGGCGGAGCGGCGATAAATAAAAATGCGTTGTATTTGAATCGTCCATTGTATCGCGCTTGCTCTAGGCCGCGAGAAACCAAGGGAACGGCTTTGCGGAGGGAGGAAGAGGGACTTATTCTTTTTCCGTTCTCTCTCGTTCTTCTCTCTCTCTCTCTCTCGGTTTTTCTTTCTAATCTCACTCTGTCTCTCTCTGTCTGTCGTCTTCTTTCTCTTTCTCTCTCTCTTCTCTTTCTCTCTTTCTCCTCTCTCTCTCTCTCTCTTCTCTCTCCTTCTCTTTTCCTCTCTCTCTCTCGTTCTTTCTATACTTCCCTCTGTCGTCTCTCCAAGTCTCCCCCTCCTTCCTTTTTTTCTTTTCCTCCTTCCTTTCTCCATTCTCTGTCCTTTCTTTCCTGCCCCTCCCTCCTTCCCTCTATCCTCTCTCCCTTCCCTCCCTCTCCCTGTTTCTCCGTCTCCTCTTCTCAACCACTTCCACCTGTCTCATTTCTCTTACTCTCACCTTTCTTCCTCTTCCCCCTGCTCTACATCCCTCTATACCCCCTTCTCTCCTTCCCTTAATCCTACCCCTCTTCCCTTTCCTCTCCCTTCTATCTACCATTCTCTTCTCCTTCTTCTTCTCTCCCTCTCTCTCTCTGTGTCCCTCAACCCCATCCCCTCCTTCCCTCCCTCTCATCCCCTCCGTTCCCCTTCCTTACTCTACTGCCCTCCCTCCGCCCGTCCCTCCTTCCTCCTATCCCTTCCCCTCCTTTCTTCCCTCCTCCCATTCCTCTCCGCCCATCTCACTCTCCCATCTCTATTCTAACTCACCAGCTCATGGCTCGTACCTGTTAAAAGTACCTGTTAAAACCATCCATCCCTTGTTGAAGCTTCGTTAAGTGGCCTTTATTACCATAATCCTGGACGTCTGATCACGCTCTATCAAAAGGCGATGGTGATAAGTGTCTATAATTATGTTAAAATGCGTGTGATGAAGCGTTTAATTTGTTCTCCGGTGATTTCAGGAAGGTGGGGGAAAAAAGAAAAAGAATTAAAGAAGAAATAGAAATGATTTAAAAACATGAAAGGTGTAAAGAAGTATTAAAAATCAGTTAATATGCGCCTAAAGAGAGGTCTATTTTCCAAATGATTGCGGACCTTTCCCCTAACTAGAGCGTGGGAGAGAAACGCGGCTTCGAAAATCTATTATTTATCGACCAGTTTGAGAAAATTGCGTTTCATTTCTTACACCCTCGCACAAATTGCCTGTCGACGAACATAAGAAAGAAATTATTTTAAACTTTTTTTTCTCTCTCTCTTTCTCGCTCTCTCTCTCTCTCTCTCTCTCTCTCTCTCTCTCTCTCTCTCTCTCTCTCTCTCTCTCTCTCTCTCTCTCTCTCTCTCTCTCTCTCTCTCTCTCTCTCTCTCTCTCTCTCTCTCTCTCTCTCTCCTCCGCGTGCTAATAAGTTTTGCGTGCTGACGACACTCGTACTGAAGGAAAGAGCCAGTCGTATTCTAAATCCTTCAGATTCTTTGCCGGAAACAAAGAGAGAAACGGAGAAGAAGAAGGAGGTGGGAAATGGATAGCAGAAGAGTAAGAACATGCGATGAAATATATTAATAATAATGATGATGATAATTGTGATAGTTGTAATAAAATAAAGACAATGAAAATAGTAATAATGATAGTAATGATAATCAAAGCAATAATTATATTGATAATGATAATGATATCAATAAAAATAACGATAAAAATGACAATGTTGATAATGATAATGGCATTCATAACAAAAGGATAACTATAATGATAATAATAATGATATTAACAATAAAAATGATAATCATAATAATAATGAGGATGATAATATAATGATGACGGTGATAAGGATAATAATTGTAATAATAACGATGATGATAATGAAAACCTTAATAATTACAATGGCAATAACGATAATGATAATATCAATGATAATCGTAATAATAATAATAATTATAAGAATATTGGCAAAGATAATGATAATGAAAATATTGAGAATGATAATGATGATGATGAGGATGAGGCTAATAGTAATAGTTAGGAATAATAATAATGATAATGATAATAATAATAATAACAACAACAACAATAACAACAACAACAACAACAACAACAACAACAACAAACAAAATAATAATAATGATAACAGCAATAATGGTGGTGATGATGGTGATACTGCTGCTGCTGATGATGAGGATGAGGGTGATGTAAAGGATTTATATAAATTGCATGGATGCATGACTATGGTTTTGGTTGCTTAGGATTAGTTGATAAGTATTTCCTTATATAACATATCTAACGAAATTGAATTTCGTTTATATTCACACGTCCTCGAATGTGTAAAACGCACGTAAAGCGGTCTACCCTCACCTCTCACCTGTTTACAAGGTGGCCGGTCATTTTACCTTGCTTCCGTTAGCAGTATATTTGCACCTGCTTGTGAGCTTTTGTGTTTGCTTTTTCTTAATTTTTCTTTTTATTGTGTCAGTGGTACAATAGTACATATTTTGATTTTAATTATTATTTGCAGACATTATGAAATATTTGTCATCTGGAGATTTAATCAAGATTGGCTGTGCATATTCGCTTCGCCCCTTCACTGGCCAAGCCGTTCTTCGAGTGCTTGTTCCACCTTGTGATAGTGATTTACAGATGAACATTATTTGTGATATATGTATTATGCATGGTTGTGGGTCATATTATCTAAATGAAATAAACTGAATTGCTAAATTTGTTATCTATATCCCTCTAAGCTAAATACTGATTACACACCAGAGAATTATGAGACCAATTAAAAGAAAATTCGTACAGATGATGATGATGATGATGATTATGATAAAAATAATGATAATAATAATGATAATGATAATGATAATAATAATGATAACAATAATGATAATAATA
>NW_020871094.1:1364948-1369948 GCF_003789085.1 Penaeus vannamei
ATTTACAGATGTGATGCAGGACGTGGAGGTGGAGTCTGCATATATGTAAGATACCCTTAAATCAAATAAGATCTCCTCTGCAGCTGTAAATGATACAGCAGTAGAGGACATCTGGGTAACCGTACAAAGTATTATGCATCCTTCCATCCTCGTCGGCACAATCTATAGACACCCACATGCTACAACAGAATCTTTTGAGTATCTTGAAAATATTTTCAGAGAAATGTCATTAAAAAGAAAACCCCTATTCATCCTAGGTGACTTAAATGACGATCTAAACAAATCAAATGCAAAGCTAACTGGGATACTTAATAAAAATAAATTAAAACAACTTGTAAACAAGCCTACAAGGATTACAGTAACTACCTCTTCTATATTAGTTGTCATAATAACAAACAGTCCCGATATTATTCTTCACACAGATGTTATCCTGTAGCGGTTCCTGATTGGCCATCAATCTAGAACCGCACCTGACCTGTGATTGGCCGACCCCTGCTTCGGGACATCCCTAACCGACCGAGCTAACATCGCCGGTCAGGTACTTATCACCGGCACGACGCTCCCACCAGACATCATGCGCTCTCTCTTCCTCAAGCGGCTGCCCGCTGATATCCAGCAAATCCTGCTGGTGTCAGACGCCCCATTGGAGCACCTTGCCCTAAAAGCCGACGCGATGCTCGCACCTAGGGCACCCACACCGTCAAAAGCGACAGTGTCTGCCGCAACCACTACCTCCGCCGTGACGTTGGGATCCCTTGCAGCACAAGTCGCCACACTATCAGGCTGTGCAGAAGATATCTACACAGGAACGCTCTCGCTATCGCACCCCTTCGCCGCCACACAGTGACCGGGACTTCAGGCGCTCTCTAACGCCCAACCGCCAGCCTCGCTTCCGCGCTCCAGCACCGCCGCTCAAAGATTGGAGGGTACCGTGGAAACTGGGCGCACCTGTCTTTCGCGGACCTCGGAGGCGTTTATTGTACGTCTGAGATGCCTCCTCCTCCCTACGTTTCCTCGTCGACACAGGGGCCGAGGTCAGCCTCCTCCCGGCCTCCCACAGGGATAAACGCTTCCCCTCCTCCCGCACTCTGGAAGCTGCCAACACATCGCCCATCAACACTTACGGCGAGCGTTCGAGGATCCTGTCGCTGGAAGGCGAGCCCGCCCAACGATTCCAGTGGATCTTCCTCGTCGCCGACGTCCCTCAACCCATCATCGGCGCCGACTTCTTGGCGCACTACGGTCTGACGGTTGATCTTCAAGGTATGGCCCTGATCCACCGAACCGGGGCCCGCACGCACGCTGCTCCGGCTCTGGTAAGTACCCCCATAATATATACAGTGCTTCCCAGGACCTGCGCCTTCAAGAACATCCTGCGGGAATTCCCGGCCTTGACCAAGCCGATCAACCGGGCCACCCAACCACGGCACGAAGTCCGGCACCACATCGTCACCCACGGTCCCCCTGCCCACTCTCGCTGCCGTCCGCTCGCCCCGACAGATGTCGCAGTGCCAGGGCGGAGTTCGACCATATGATGCAGTTGGGGATTATACGCCCTTCCAGCAGTCAATGGGCGGCCCCTCTGCATCTGGTGAAGAAGAAGGATGGTGACTGGCGCCCGTGCGGTGATTACCGTCACCTCAACACGATCACCGCCCCCGACAGATACCCCCTGCCGCACCTGCACTCCTTCTCCCACGAGCTGTCTGGCTGTACGGTTTTTTCCAGGATCGACCTCGTGCGGGCCTTCCACCAAATCCCGATCGCTGAAGAGGACATCCCCAAGACGGCCGTGATCACACCTTTCGGCCTCTTTGAATTCCTCAGGATGCCCTTCGGTCTTCGGAACGCCGCCCAGACCTTCCAGCGATTCATAAACGACGTGACTCGCGGCCTTGAGGGCGTCTTCGCCTACATCGACGACATCCTCGTCGCCAGCATCTCAGAAGCAGACCACGCCCGCCATCTCCGCGCCCTCTTCGGCAGACTGCAAGACGCGGGCGTCGTTATCAACCCGGGAAAATGCCAGTTCGGTGTCGCTTCCCTCTCTTTCCTCGGCCACACCGTCACCCCCAAGGCATCACCCGCAGGAGAAGGTCACCGCTATAAGGAAGTTCCCCAGGCCAGCGACGGAGAAGCAGCTGCGGAAATTCCTGGGCATGTTTAACTTCTACAGAAGGTTCGTCCCCGGGTGTGCCCAGCTCCTCAAGCCCCTCCACGCCCTGATCATACCTAACAAGGCCAGCAGAAACACCAGAATCGAGTGGACATCCCCGATTAACGAAGCCTTCCAAGCCTGCAAAGAAGCCCTTGCCGCTGCCACCCTGCTTAACCATCCGCTGCCCGAGGCTCCCCTCAGCATAGCGGTCGACGCCTCCGACACTGCCATCGGTGCGGTCCTCCAGCAACGCCAGGGTAAGCAATGGCAACCCCTTGCCTTCTTTTCGCAGACCCTGTCGCCACGCCAGTCACGGTACAGTGCCTTCGGAAGGGAGCTCCTGGCAGCATACTCCGCGTGAGGCATTTCCAGCCGTCTGTGGAGGCTAAGGAATTCCACATCCTGACGGACCACAAACCCCTCACCTTCGCCTTACACTCGAGGACCCGCCGCCAATCCTCTCGCGAGGAGCGCCACCTGGACTTCATTTCCCAGTTCACGACGGACATCCGCCACATTCGGGGCTCGGACAATGAGGCCGCCGATGCTCTGTCGAGGGTGACCATATCTGCTGCGACTCTCGCCGACGACGCAGTGGACTACCATCTAGTAAGCAGAGAGCAACGCCAGGACACGTCCTTGACTCCACTCCTAGAGGCCAGACTTCCCTCTACCTTGAGAGAGTCAAAATCCCGAACTCCTGCGACGACCTTCTCTGCGATGTCTCCCTCGGCTACCCTCGCCCATACATCCCGCCTTCCCTCCGCCGGCGATTCTTCGATGCCTACCACCAGCATCGCGGCATCCGGGCCACCCAACACCTCATCCGCAGCAAGGTCGTCTGGCCCGCCATCAACAAGGACGTTCGGCAGTGGTGTCGTTCCTGTATCGAATGCCAAAGAAACAAGATCCACAGGCACACCAAATCCCCCCTCCAAACCTTTCCTATTCCAGACAGTAGGTTCCAACACATCCACATAGACATAGTGGGACCCCTGCCCATGGACGACGGCTACAGCTACATCCTGACGATGATCGACCGCTTCACCAGATGGCCCGAGGCTACGCCCATCCACGACATCACCGCAGCGACAGTCGCCAAGACCTTCTTCAATACCTGGATCTCCCGCTTCGGCACCCCGGAAACCGTCACTACAGACCGCGGCGCCCAGTTCGAACGGCAACGGCATGGTCGAGCGACTCCACCAGCATATGAAGCAGGCCCTAACATCATCCTCCCCTAACAGGAGATGGGTCGATCAACTTCCTCATGTCCTCCTCAACATCCGGACGTCGTTCAAAGAGGACCTGCAGTGCACCAGCGCAGAAATGGTCTACGGGACAACGCTCGCCCTCCCTGCAGATTTCCTTTTCACAGCCAGCAACTTCGAACCCGGGACCTTCGGCAAACAACTCTGCGAACGAATGGCCCAGGTACGCAGCCGACCGACGAGACCCACCCGACAGCAGTACATATACATGCCTCCAGGACTCCAGGATTGCTCTCACGTCTTCGTGAGAAAACATCCCAGACCTCCTCTCTCTCCTCCGTACGAGGGTCCATTCCCGGTCATCCGAAGAGGCGACAAGACGATCACCATCCGCCGCCCAAAGGGAGAAGACACCGTGACCATCGACCACGCCAAACCCGCACACCTGCAGCAGCCCTTCAGGATCGCCAAAGTCCGTTTCGCGACCGCGAAACTAGAGGGGGAGTGCTGTAGCGGTTCCTGATTGGCCATCAATCTAGAACCGCACCTGACCTGTGATTGGCCGACCCCTGCTTCGGGACCGCCCTAACTGGCCGAGCTAACATCGCCGGTCAGGTACTTAAGCCGCCGGACCTGAGGTAGAATCATCATTCGCCACACGACTGCTGACCTGACATTACTTGTGCTTGGCTCATTAACAATAAAGAGATAAAATCCAGTTTGGTTTCTTAACCTCTACATTCCCATGCCCAATTGCAGATCACGAGCTTTTAACCTTGATAAATATAGAAAAACCAAAGCGACAACCAGTCACCAAAACTTCTCGTGATCTAACCCATTACGATCCTAAATTACTCTGCGAACATATAGCTAACGAATCATTGCTATTAGATATTTAAGCAACAGATAATGTTGACAGACAAATTGCCACTTTAACAGAAGTGATAAAGTATAGCATAAACGCCTCCGCCCCTATTAAAACTAAAACAGTAAAACGTCCTCCCGCCCCCTGGATAGATGACAACATCAAGAGAGCCATAAATGATAGAAATAATACTCAGAAAGCTCTCAAGATAAACAGATATGACACCACCCTTCAGGCTGAATATAAACACAAGAAAAGGAATGTGAAAACACCTATTCATAGTGCGAAAATAAATTATTTCAAAAGTAAGATCAATGAATGCAGAAACGATTCTGCCGAAACATGGAAACTGGTTAAGACACTAGTGCCAAATAAGAAACAAAACACAGACATTTCCAAAAATTCCTTAAATGATATAGAACACTTTAATAACTTCTTTGCAGAAGTCGGTAGGCTCTCCTACGAACAGACAACCGCCTCCCCACATCTACGCAACATAAATGAAACAAGGCCTAAAACAAACTTTTTCAGACCGCAACCAGTAGGAGTAGAAACAATTATATTAAAAGTAAAACACTTAAGAAAAACAAATTCCGTAGGAGCTGATGGCATTGCACAGTGTTTCATAAATGAGAGTCTACCAGCAATTGCATACTATCTGACAGTCATCATTAATACATCCATAGTCACCGGTGTCTATCCAGCACTTTGGAAACATGGTATCATAACACCTATTTACAAATCCGGTGATACAGACGAAATAAAT
>NW_020871094.1:1374948-1377893 GCF_003789085.1 Penaeus vannamei
TGTTGATGGGTACAAGACCTACAGGAGGCGTGTGAGTCCTTGGTCAACAGTGGAAACTGACAGCATTGAGGCGTGTGCTCGGTCGTGGCTGTCATGCCCTTTACAAGGAACCTGTTTTTTATTCACATCTTTAGCGTGCTGCTGCAGCACAGGTGCTGCGATCCCCTGTGCAGAGCTTCCAGTGAAACACATATGGGGAGGTATATGTCTTGTGTGGCTAGGGGTAGACTGTAGAGGCCCATTAGTACAGAGTAGTCTTTGAACTTGCGATGCCACTGATGGAACAGTTGATAGGTGACGTCGGACTATAGCTGAGAAGGGCTGGGTATCAGAGTACCTATACCTGGGTGCCTATGACCAGAGCAGTAATGGGAGCATGTGGAGATGATGTAGTGGCAACAGTCGGAACAGGTGGAAGCTGGTGGGCAGCTGGTGCTTGCTGTTCCGGGATGATGGTTTACAGTACCTGAAGTGGCTTGGGAGCTATCATGTTGAGTAGCTGCAAGAAGTGTCTTTTCTTGTCAGAAATATGGATGTCTTACAGGTCTTGGTTACCTGGACTGTGCCGCTAGGGGATGGATGGGTGAAGGGTGAGAGGGGTGGGAGGGATGGGGGTACATCAGCTTCACCACTCTCAAGGACATTTGGCTCACTGCTGTCATCACTACTATCACCCAAATCATAATTTCTGGCCTGGAAAAGGTCTTCCTAAGGCATAGCCAAGTCGTGTTTTGTATCTGTGAAGACGTGGTCTTACAAACAGTGCAATGTTAATGATGGCAATAGTGCAGTAATTCGTTCTGGGGTGTGGAGAGCGAAAAAAAAAAAAAAAAAATCTGCAGTATGTGCAATGTGCGGTGGGGGAGGTTTTGTGTGTTTTGCGCTCGGTAACGGCGGTTGAGGTGAGCAGTCCAGTCAGTTACTGATTGGAACTGGGAGGGTGGTTATGCCTCATGCGCTCTCCAGGTTGGCGAGAAAAATGGAGTTGCATCGGAGGCGATGCTGAGACTCCCGCAAGCCTTCCCCACACTAAATGCACAAACACTGACATTGTACTATAACAATATCGGACACTATAAAATCGATGACGAAAATTCAAAGTTAGGAGACGGGAACAATGGTTGCAAGACTGAGAGGAGCAAATCAGTGCCTTTCAGGTTCACTTGCAGAATTCACTTCTCACTGAGCCATCTTCTGTTTTTTTTTTTTTTTTTTTTTTTTTTTTTTTTTTTTTTTTTTTTTTTTTTTTTTTTTTCTCTGGTTGTAAGTGAGCTTTATTGATGCAAAATACCACACACGTCAAAAGTACAAAAGGGCAGGTGCGAGGACAAAATGCAGCCTGCAGTCTCGTCGGGCTCAGCTGTCTCTCTCTCTCCTGATTGGCTGAGGGGGTTGGTGCCTGCATGGAATGTCTGAGGGACCATGACTGGAAGGCAGGACACTGGAATGCAGGGCTCATAAGTGACGCTAGTTATATTCAGACATTGAAACAGATGACGTACATACAATGCAGTATTATAGAATGTAATAGACTTTAAGTAATTAGAGAGCAATACATTTAGCATATCATAGCCACTTGTCTCTAACTTTTCACATTTAAACAAGGGTATTGCCATTCATGCCAGCATTTTTTTTTTTTTTTAGCTAGATTCAGTGGAGCCACTGCCACCCAGTTCGAGCGATCCTGACTTTTCCATCCACTACACTACTGGTTCGATGTCCCGGTCCTTTTGCTGTGCCTCCTTCAGCTCCCTGTTGACATGTCCTCTGGCAGTACTCATAGAGTTCGTTCTTGCTGCAGTGCCGGCAGTCTGGTTCACAAGACCGCCTACTGAGTGCATCGGCGTTGACGTGGGCCCTCCCTGGTCAGTGAATCACCTCACAATTATGCTGATCTAACTTCCTAATCCATTGTGCCGGTTGCCCTTCTGCGTTTCTTAAAGTTTTCAGCCTAGGAAGAGCTGCATGGTCGCTATGGACGGTAAAGTTCTGCTCAGCCTTGTTGGAGTCGCACCCATGATAAGCCATGACAAGCTCATGTCTGCCTTTCTCTTGAGATAATACTGCTCTTACTCCATCCATACTCGCTTCATAGTACAAGATGTAAGGGTAATGTGGATCCAGGTACATCAGCACTGTTTGTGATAGTGCTTCCTTCAGTTGGTTGAAGGCCACACGACATTCCTGGCTCCACTGGAAATGCACACCCTTGATGCAGAGGAGTGGCAATACTGGCAAAATTCCTTACAAACCTTCAATAGTATGTACAGAGCCCAAGGAAGCTTTGCACTTCTTTATCCTTGGGTTCTGGCCATTCTTGCACAGCCCTCACCCTTTCCGGGTTGGTTTTCACTCCATCTCTACTCACTATATGCCCTAGGAATGGCATCTCAGTCTGGAAAAGCACACACTTTTTAGGGTTTAACTTTAGATTGGCCTGCTTAAAGCATTGGAATACCACCTCTAGTCTTTCTAACTCCTGCTCAAAAGTGTCCCCATACACAATGACATCTAAATAGACTCGTGCTGATTTCCACTGTAGGCCATCTAGAATGCGTTCCATAAGACGTTCAAATGTGGTGGGTGCATTGCATAAACCAAAAGGCATAACTTTAAACTGCCATAGTCTTTGACCAAATGAAAATGTTTCACACTTATCTTCCTCAGCCATCCTTGCCTGGTAGTACCCACTTTTCAAATCAAGAGTACTAAACCATGGTGTCCCCATCAGTGCATCAAACATGTCATCCACATGCGGCAATGGATAAGCATACTTGATGGTCAACTCATTAAAGGCCCTGTAATCCACACAGAAGTGTTTGGACCCATCCTTCTTATTTACTAGGATCACAGCAGATGACCAGGGCCTGCTTGACTTCTCAGTGATCCTCTGTACCTGCATCTCTGCAACTAATTCTTCCATATCACGCCTATTCTTACTTCTC
>NW_020871094.1:1380493-1385493 GCF_003789085.1 Penaeus vannamei
GCTATTTGTCATGAGAATGTTGTCTTTGACAAATAAAAAATGTGAAGGTGGTTGTAGAGAGGTTAAAATAAACTATTTTTGTATTTGGATGATCTCAAATTGTTTGGAAAAAGTCATGAGTTGGTAGAATCACATTTAATGGGAAATTTTGGTATTGCGAACGAAATTCAGGTGGATAACATCAAGGACTAGGAGATAAATGGTGTGTACACAGTATGGCAAAGACTGAAGTTATTGTTCAATTCAAAACTTCGGGAATATAATATTTACTTTACACATGAGCAGTCTCAACGTTAAGGCACAGCGCATGAATCATAAAATGATTACTTAGAGAGCCGAAAGAGTTAAACAAAAATAAGATAAAGACCATGGTCACACACAGGGCTTTACACCCTAATAGTAATGTTAATGAGATTTGCATTTCAAGGGAGAAAGTGGTAGGGGACGATGGGTTGTGAGGAATGTGCAGAAAGTGAAGAAAACAACTTGGGATACTACATAAATGATTCGAATGAAAGGATAATGGCAGGCTAAAAGCACAAAAGACAAGGGTGGGTTTAAGATCCTTAACAATGCAAGGAGAAAACAAAATGTATGGTTCTTATGTACGAGAAATGCCAAAAACAATAGAATTCCTGGGAAACGTGGAGCTTTGAAACAAGCGTTAAAAAGTACAACTCGGAAACAAATCCTGACGAAACAGTCGTTATGCTGTGTGTGTGGTGAGAAAAGTGAACACGTTGGTCGTATTGTTTGCAAATGTTGAAAGCTGTCTAAATCCGCTGTGATTAGATTATTATGTTGGAAGCTATGTGCAAAATAAGATCTGGCAAAGACAGGAAACCCTGCTTCAAAGAACATGACAGAATGAGGAATGGGAGGTGCTGTGGCATGTAAATTTTCAGTGTGACTGAGTACTCGAACAGACATTCCTTTTGATATGAAAAAGAGAACAGCTCTGCATGATGATGGCAATAATGATGATAGCAGGCGCAAAAGAAAAAGAGGAAATGGAAGATCTCAATAGATAAACTGTTAGGATGTGATCGAGGGCTTTCGGTCGTTGGTTTGCTGGGTATGGGACAAGAAATCTGGAACTGTGAAAAAAATGGAATCACCATACCAATCGAGGTATTGCAAAAGATAATATAATAATGTTTTTGATTATCATAATATCAGTGATAATTATCATATTGATAATCTTGATAATGATGATGAAATTAATTAGACTAATATTCATAATAAGGACTATGATAATAGCAATAATAATGATTATGATAATAATAATGATAATTGTAGTAATGATAATAACAGTATTGCTAATGATAATGATAATAATAATAACAATAATGATGATAATGATAATGGTAATAATAATAATAATAATGACGACAGTAGGAACACTAATAATAATGATGATGATAATAGAATTGGAAATGATGATAATAGTATTAATAATAATAATGATAATAATGATAATAATAATAATGATAATAATAATAATAATAATAATAATAATAATAATAACAATCATAATAGTAACAATAACAAAAGAAGTAATGATTATCTTCATGATTCTGATAACACTGATCTTATCATTATTTTGTTAAGATTATTTTCATTATTATTATCATTGTTGTTGTTATCACCATTATTGTCATCATCCTTATTATCATTATCATCATTATTATTATCATTGCTATTATTATAATCATTATCATTGTTATCATTATTACGATTATTATTACTATTATCAACATCATCGTTATCATAATTTTCATTATTGATTTTAAAATTATCATCTTTACTATTATTGTAATCATTACTATTATTACCATTATCATAATCATTTTTATTATTATTATTATCATTATTATTATCATTATCATTATTATTGTTATTATTATTATAATTATCATTATTATTATTATTATTATTATTATTATTATTATTATTATTATTATCATTACAATAATAATTATTATATTAATTATTATTACTATTGTCATTATCATTATCATCATTATTAATGTTACTGTCATCATTATCTTTCACATTTTCATTATCATCATTATTATCATTATTATTATTATTATTATCATTATTATCATTATTATTATTATTATCATTATTATTATTATTATTATTATTATTATTATTATTATAGTTATTGTTATTATTATCATCATCATTACTATCAGCATCATAACACATACTATTGTTGTTTGTTGTCGTATTATCAGTATCATCATTATCATAAATTGCATTCCTCATACGATGATGATGACGGTGGTGAAAAATATAGGTCGTAGTTGTAACAACAACAACAAAGATAAAACGAAGAAACAAAGAAAGGCATAAGGAAAATCCTACTTTCATCATACCCCCCCCCACATCCTTTAACCCCCAAAGTCAACCAAACTGAGACTTTGAAACCTCTTTTGGGTGACTTCAACCTTCTTTCGGCCTTCTTCTGAACTCACGAGGGACTACCTTTCATGTCTCATTTGCTCTTGTGGACACACTGTCTTTTTAGAGTGAGTTTACCTTTTTCCGCCGGTGAAACTTTCCGAGAAAAGTAAATATTAACGCACACGCATGCGCCGGGGCTGACTTTAGCTGACGCAGGTCTAAACACACGCACACACACACCTTATCCATATATAAACGCACTCACACAGACCACGCACAAAGACGCAAGCAGGCAAACACGCACACACACACACACACACACACACACACACACAAACTAACAAACACATACATACACACACATACTTTGGCTGTCTACCTGTCTTTGTGCTGTCGAGCTAATTCGGTGATATGTCAGTCCATCAATAATCACTGCATATTATCGATCTTATTAGCAGCAGCGATGATTGAACTAAATAATGACGATGAACATGAGGGAGATGAAGAAAATTAGCGACAAAAACGACAGCAAAAAGAAAAGAAAAGAAAAAACATTTATAATAATGATGATAACGATAATGCTAACAATAATGATAATGGCAATAACAATAATGGAAATAATTATAATAATGATGATTATTATACTCATGAAAGTGATAACAATGATAATAGCAATATCATTGACAATAATGATAACAATAATGATGATGATGTTTCTAGCAATGGTAATGAGGATAATGATAATAGTGATAATGATAATGATAATGTGATAAAAGTGATAATGATCATGAAAAAAATTGATAGTAACTAATAATAATGATGATGAAATAATGATAATAATGTTAATAATGATAAAAACAAAAAGCAAAATAATGATAAAAGTATCAATGATAATAGTGATAATAATAATAACAACAACAACAATGCTAATAATAATAACGAAATTGATAACAGCAACAACATTGACAGCAATAATAATGATAGCAAAATAATCAAGATAATAATAACAGTAATGAAAATAATAGTAGAACAAAAACAACTGCAACAGCTACAAAAATAATAATGATGATAATTCTAATAACTATAACGAAAATGATAATGGTAATGATGGTAACAGTAATATTGATAATAATAATGATATTAATAGCGATAATGATAGTGATAACTATAAGCACTTAGAGAGCGCATACTCCCGGCATGACAATAGGATCACTGATGCAATGAAAATATTCACGCATTAAGATTTGCTTTCGATTCGCCTCTTTCTCAAGTACACTGGTGACGTCCGTAAACATTGCCTCCTTGGTGGCGGTAATTAAGGTAATGATAATAAAACTTCCTAGATCCAGATCATGATCCAGATCACCACTATATTCTAATGGCATCTAAGGTAGGCTAAGGCGCACCTGCGTCTGCTCATAACTCAGGAGTTTTCCTCTAACCAACGAACAAATAAACAAACTAACTCACCAACGCTACCAAAATCATAACCTCCTTTGCGGAGGTAATGATATTCGCAGCATGAGTATTAGTGCAGTAATAGTTTACGTCACATCTAAAGATGCACACGCACACACACACACACACACACACACACACACACACACACACACACACACACACACATATATATATATATATATATATATATATATATATATATATATATATATATGTGTGTGTGTGTGTGTGTGTGTGTGTGTGTGTGTGTGTTGTATTTATATATATGTATATATATATATATATATATATATATATATATATATATATATATATATATATATATATATATATATATATATATATATATATATATATATATTTATATATATGTATATATATATAATATATATATATATATATATATATATATATATATATATATATATATATATATATATATATATATATATATATATATATATATATATATATATATAAGATCTGAAGATCAAAAGAGGCATAATCCCAAGTGTCACTGGCCGAATTTTCAAATATGTTATAATTAAATAAACTCAATCTGAAAATTGCATGTTTCATTTAGATTATGGAATTATGATATGATAATGGCTGTTTCTTCGAGTAAGCAAAAGTTAAAGAAAACAAGATTGTTTCGCTTACATTGATAAACAGAATTACCTCTTGGGAACGATCAATTTGTGTATGCAAATAAAATTTGCAAATGTTGTGAAAACATTATGGCTTTTCGTATCTCTACCCTCATTCCTTGACTTCAATAAAGTTTCCCAGCTCAGGTGCCTGTGAGATAACAGTAAGGATATGGAGATAAAAGCTTATGTTGACCATCTGTTCCGGCAAATTGGGAAAATAGAAATAATGAATAGGAAATATACAGCTTCCAACTCTGATTACACACTACGAAGACCGTAAATCGTATCACTGTGGCAAGGAAATAATTACCCAAATAATAGATACCGACGTAGAACCACAAAATATGAACAAATGTGGCCATGATTATAATTTTACAGTTTATTAATTGTAAGATTGATGTGTATTACACATTTCAGCTTGAATTCATTCCGTTACGACTTGTTTATGTGTAGATAAATCAATCTGACTAATCGGCT
>NW_020871094.1:1392993-1405493 GCF_003789085.1 Penaeus vannamei
GAGGAGCAGGAACTTTGATCTTGTAAATACACGCGGAGTGGATTAGCTGCGGGACGAGGTCGGTGCATTAGATTATTAACAGAAGCCACGCAGATCATGCTCACAGTGCAGAACTTCACTCGAGATCAATAGCTGTTTTGTGGTCATTGTGTACTATGTTATATGTACATGCACATTATTAAAAGTGAATAGATGTAAACACGTTTGAGAAAAGGTTTGAACCCGGGATTTCTTTTGGCAGGTTATGATAGAGGGTTGCAGTCTATCAATAACGACAATCCAAACAGATAAATAAGCATAAATATGTTTGAGAAAATATCTATCAATAACATCACTGAGAAGAATAAAGAAGAAAAGCTTTTATCTCCGAAGTTAAAATAATACTCTCTTTGGCGTCCAAGAAAGAGGGACAGGAGGAGGATACTGACAAACAAAACTTATGGCCTTACCTGAAAAGTACATCAGACTAATTGGATCTAAGTATATATTGGATTATTGGATTGGAAGCTGAATTATTGGGTAAAGTCTTTCCCAGTTGTCACCAGAGGTTAGGGGGAGAAAAATGATAATACTTTTCTCTTTTCCTGGTTAACTTTTTGCTCTTTTGAAGAATTCTTTTTGGAAATTTCTTGAAAAAGGAGACGTAATGGAAGGGGTGGGGAGGGCGGATTGGAGGGGAGAGGCGTGGACTGATTGGGGGGAAAGGGAGGAAGGATTGGAAGGAGACGACTGATTGGAGGGGGCAGGGGGGGACTGCAGTGGAGGAAAAGAGTGGGCTGATTGGGGGGGGCGGGGGATAGGGGGATGAATAGTGAGAGAGGTATATGGGGAGGACCAGGAAGGGGGGAAAGGCAGTGGAACTGGATGGAGGGGGCAGGGGGGCTGAGGGAGGGTGATCGAGGAGGAAGGATTCCGAGGGGGAAGGAGTTGGACTGAAGAGGAGGGGGAGGGGGAGTGAAGCGGGGGGCAAGCGGGGGGCTGAGAGAAGGAAGGCGAGGAGGGAGGAAGGATTTGGAGTGGGTGCGGCAAGGGGGGGCGGGCTGAGTGGAGGGCAGGGGCTGAGTGGAGGCGGGAGGAGTGGACTGATATTGGAAGGGGCAGAGGGGGGTGCGGCTGAGAGTAGGGCGGGAGGGGGAAGAGTTGTTTTTGCACTGATTGGGTCAGGGGGTAGGGGTGGGAATGGAGGAGGGAACAAGAAGAGGGATTGGGGGGGAGATGTTGGACTGAAGAGGAGGGGAGGTAGGGGGCAGTGGATGGGAGGAAGGACCAGACGGATTGGGAGAGGAAAGAAGAGGTTAGAGAATAGCAAATTAGAGAGAAGAGGTGCAGGAGGCGTAGCAGGGAAGAGGAGTTTGATTAAAGAGACCGAGTTTCGTTTAAGGGGGGAAAATGTGACCCATATTCAGGTGAAGATGATAAGAGTTTTGCTTAAAGGCAGTAAAATTAAAAGGGCCAACCAAGACAATATGCAGGATAATTGGCGTACCACGCTGACGTATAGATATTTACATCATGCAGCAAAAACATGATTCCCGCCTCCCTATGAAACGACCAGCCGAAAAAACAAACAAAGACGATTAACAAACGGCTCACGCCGGCAAACCAAGTTCAACGCAGACATGCGCGACGCGCGAAGCGCAAAGAACAAGAGAGGCGACTTGCCAGCGGCGATGTATCCATGACCGAGACGATGCGATACCGACAGAGGATGCAGGGAAGTCCAACCCTCCCTTCGCCAAAGCGCAAGATAGGAGTCCGCTAAACGATCGTTTTTGTGAGACGCGGTCAACAAAGAAGCCTTAAAACTCTCAGCTTGACGCGACACAGAGGCGCTTACACGAATACGAGTTCGACTGAATTCCGCATGACTTACCGCACTGAGATAGATAGTCTTCGAGCCGGAGTATCATTGATGTTGTCCACCTTCTTCTCCTTCTGTCTACTGCGCGCGCGAGTACTGAGTCATTCTCTTGATGATGACGGTGGTCATGTGTGTACTGTGACTCTCGAGTGCATCGATCTGAGACGCATCTTACTCGTGCATCGCGAGTCTCTAGACTCTTTGCTCTCATGCTACACTGCTAGACTCTGACTACGATCTCTCGTCAGTATCGATCTCGTAGTCTCATGCTGACTTGCTCCTCTTTGCACTCGCGATCTCTCTCTGCCTTTAACTCCTGCTCAACTATATTTGGTGCGTGGGCAGCCGTTTCCTTCGACTTGACTTCCTCTTTTATGACAGAGATCGGTAGAGGATGGAGAAGTGAGTGAGAAGAGGTATAATGATGTATGTGAAGTATTGGATACTTTGGTGTATTAGTGATGACGAAAGGATAGTCGGACTGAGTATTCTTGAGAGAGGCAGAGAGAGAGAATTAGACAGAGAGGGGGGGGTTGTAGATAGATGACTAACACGCACGTGCCACATGCGACGAGATCAGACAGAGCGCCGACACGCCGCGGCTCTGGGCTCTCTCTGTCAGAGACAGTATAGGGCATAGGAGAGAAACAGTAGCGATACGCAGATGCATCTCGAGTAGAGACGGTCTCTTCTCTCTTCTCTCTCCTTCTCTGACTTCTGCAGAGTCGGTCTGCTCTCTCTCTCTCTGCGCTCTGGCGGAAGAGCGTGTTTTCTCACGTTGTATTGCACTATGGCGATAATAGTGATTTACAGACTTTACTTTATGTCCTTCATTGTGTTACGTTTATTGCTCTGCATAGTTTTATCTAACATGATCAGCGGAGTTTCAGAACTCGAGGAACCTATCTCACGAGACCGCAGAAAAGTAGAAGAGAGGGAAGATATTTCACGATAAAACGATATAGACGACAGTCAGCTACAGAGTGTGAGAATTTCGGCAGACTATATGTGATGGAGAGCGCGATAAGTCTGACTATAGGAAAACGCTCTCTATACGTTTCTTCTTGCGGAATGAGTACTACCGGGACCGATAGAAGGGACAGGGATGATATAAGGAATAAATGTGAAATTATCTCAGTAAAGAAAAAATAAAGGAAGGAGAGGGAGAAGAAACGGAGTAGAGAGGACAGAGAGGGATGAAGAAGAGATCAAAGAAGTGAAGACCAATTAGCTAGAAGAGAACCACAAGAGGGTGAAGAGGAAAGAGTTATGCCACCTGGAGAGAGGAGAACTAGTACCGACAAAGAGCTGCGTACTCGAGGGAGAGCAGCTAACGCGGAGATGCGCGAGAGATCGTCAGAGAGCCTTCAGTCATGATCGCTTCGTCCATTGATTTGTAGATTTCGCTCAGTCTAATTTTTTATGAGATTGAAGAGAGAGAAGAGACGGAGAGATGAGGGCAGAGAGAGTTGGAGAGTGAGGTAGCTCTATGAGTACTATGCTTGTGTTCTCATCCCATTTTTTTTCTTTTAATACTAATCAGCGTCTACGCCATTTGAGACTTATGGGTGGAAATAGTAGTGGCCAAGCGAATCGTGTAAGCTTCAAGACTCTCATTACGGCCTGAGGCACACCTTGTGTATAGGGAGCGGAGAGATAGAGGGCGAGCGAGAGAGAGTTTGAGGGAGGCGGGCGGAGACGTATACGCGACTCGTGAGATGTAGTTTCTGTGTCGAACGAGAGAGAATGGGGCGAGACGATGACGAGAGAGGGAGGCCAAAGCCAGGTAGACAGATGGTGGCTCGGATGATCGATATACGAGATTGGAGACACGTCGTGATGAGAGTTCCATGTACGAGAGAGCGATAAAACGAGAGAGATGAAGCATACAGAGAGAGAGAGTCGAGAGAGCGAATGAAGTTAGAGCAGCGAGGAGCAAGAAGGAGAGAGACAGAGAGAGAGAGTAGAGGTGAGAAGAGGAAGGAGTGATGAGAGAGAGAGAGAAGAGAAGAGAGAGGATAAGGAGGAGGACAACAATGTAAATTAGTCATAATAAAAGGGAAAAATGGATAATATGAGTGATAATAATGACGAGCAATAGATAAGTAAGATAGCGATCTAGAGTATGATGGATGGTGCTAGATGAGAATCATCGATGCACGAGAGTATAATGAGTGCACGGAGATTGCGAGTCACGAGAGAGAGAGGATCGGAGAGAAGGTAAATTTGAATTTATGATCGATTCGACAGTATCGAGCGAGAGCGAGGGGCGATGAGATGGACATGATATGATCGAGAGACAGTCTTTTTAAGAATAAATGCAAATCGAGGAGGTATAGAAGGAGTATGGAGTAAACGAAATAAAAGATGAGAGATAATACTAATAGAGTGAAGTGAATAGAAGCGCAATAGCAAGACGAGATTGAATACAGCAAGATAAATGAAATGAGAGATAAGTGCCGATAGGAGTGAAATATGAAGTGCAAGAGGGTTGACTAGTAGACACAGAGTAGCAGGGATTTCGAGATAGAGACAATGTCGATATATAGAGATGATGAGAGTGACACAGTGACTGAGTGATGAGTCTAGAGAGTATAGAAGCATGACTTTCAGTAGTATGAGGGGGGGGAGAGAGTTCGATAGTCGTAGAGAAGACGATGTTTATCGAAGTGTTTCCTCGTATCCGAAGTCGTAACAATGTGCGAGTATGTCATATATCATATACTAAAGTGTGTGAGGTGCGTGAGAGTAATACGAGAAATGTGGATATATTTTGCTGTGAATTAATTGTAAACGCGAGAAAAGACGCAAATACCTCTACCTCGTGGGATTTTATACTATAAACGACATCAAACAGATTGACGATACAGTTGGTAGAAAAAGCTCATTGTTAATTTTATATACATGGTTAGACATAATATTACACTCAGTAATGTTAGTCACAGAGAACGTCATTTTAGGGTATAATTTCTAATATATGTCAGAGAAAGACTGGTGAGTGAGAATACTATCTATAAAAATGAGAACTTTATCATTGAAGTAATCGCTATCAGTTGAGAGAGGGAAAGATGTTCGCTCTACTCCTTCGAACCGATAGAGGATTCTCATGCTTATCTCTGCCTCTGGGAGACTCGCGGCGTGATCTCCAAAGACCTTCCATCATGATCGTTCTCCATTTTTATTTCCTCTTCTAATTTTTTTTGAGGGGGGGGGAGTGGTGCTTTCTTTCTTTTTCTCTCCCTTTTTTTTCTTTTTATTATCACTCTCGCCTTGATTGGTGCAGCAATCGTTAAGCTTCAAGATTTACGCCGCACACCTTTGTTGAGGGGGAGGGGCGGCGGGGGGGGCGGGGGTTACCGCTGTGTATTCGTTGAGGAGGGGGAAGGGGGGAGGGGTGCCAAGATTGCATTCATATCCGAGTGCTTGATGGTTTCGTGGTCGGCGATGGTTAGAGCAGGAGGAGGAAAAAGGGGAGAAAGGGAGAGGAAGGAGGAGGAAAAAAGGATAAGGAGGAGGACAACAATGATAATAGTCATAATAAAGAAAATGATAATAATGATGATAATAATGACAATGATAATGATAGCGATTATGATGATGGTTATCATCATGCCTATAATGTCACGGGTTCGAGTCCCGGTCGGAGAAGGTAAATTATTTATTCATCATATCGGAGCGGCAGTGCATTATTCCATCTTTAAATAATAAC
The DNA here is from genome assembly GCF_003789085.1 of Penaeus vannamei. Taxonomy (NCBI): domain Eukaryota; kingdom Metazoa; phylum Arthropoda; class Malacostraca; order Decapoda; family Penaeidae; genus Penaeus; species Penaeus vannamei. Next base: position 1,398,564 of record NW_020871094.1, read on the forward strand.
AGTAAGAAAGATGATAACAATAAAAATAGTAATACTAATATTGAGGATAACACATACAACAATAATAACAATAATGAATAAATCGATGATAATATGATGCAGTTACTATGCGACAATGCGCTGATTTTAATACAAGTGTCATATAAAGTGTCCTACTGTTAAATCTAGATTGAAATTTTCATTTTGTGTCTGGAAAAACGTTTTCATTTCCTCTTTCCATTAACAATTGCATATTCATTTCATAGTGAATTTATCGTGTAAACATTTATTTTTTCTTTATTTAACGGGGGAAACGCAAATTCTGTTTATTTCAAACTTATCAATAATAATCACAGAGGTAAAAAGCATGTTAATTTTTAATTTTGACATACTCAGGAATGTTAGCTGATCATTAAGTTGTCATGTCAGAAACTGTGTTTTAAAAAACTTCAATATTAATCTTGTTAGTAGGTGAGTACTCCAGGAAGATGGGTTCACACTCTTATGCTGCTCTTTTTAATATTGTGATCGGTGGACCAATACAATTACTTGAACTACTACGGGTTCATGAGTGACCACACGTTGTCTAGCTTGAACCATCCTTAACTCAAAATGCGCTACGATTGTGTTTCATGGTTTGTTTTCTTTATTCTTCTTCTTATTGATTCGACTGATCATTTATACAACAGAGCTTGCGGTTTGGCCGAACTAGAGTTTTTGTGGTTTGACTTAATTGAGTTTGGATATTCTTAAACTTTCGATTGTTTGTCTATCTGGCTATGATCCATCGCTGTTCAATCATGAATAACAATCTCTCACTGTGAATTTGCAATAAATCTGAATGAATTGTTTGATGAATATTTCTAGCGTTTTGACGCCATGCTTCTTGTGTATATCCTAAAGTAAATTGACCCCACACGCATTTATATATATATATATATATATATATATATATATATATATATATATATATATATATATATATATATATATATATGGCAGATGACGAACTTCCGCTGCCTAAGCACCACTTCATAAGCCTCGTGAAGTTGTGTGTGGACTTCGGATTCTTCGAGTTCGCAGGGGAAGAGTACCAGCAAATCAGCGGTCTTGTCATGGGCTCCCCTCTGAGCGCGGTCCTGGCCTGCCTCTTCATGGAGACATTAGAAAGGGACCACTACAAGGATATAATCGGCAGGCATTCGACGTGGCTCCGTTACGTAGATGATGTCCTCGTCATCGTCCCAGAAGGTCGTGTTTTACACCGTATGCTGACGCGACTAAACTCCGTCCACGAGAAAATCCAGTTCACCGTGGAGGAGGAAGTGGATCAGAAGTTACCTTTCCTGGACACTCTGATTCATCGGGATGATGACGGCCTACGTTTCTCTGTATATAGAAAGCCTACGAATAAAGACGATTATATCCATTATTACTCCGCCCACAGCAGCAAAACAAAATCTGGGGTTGTAATTGGCTTCTTTCTCCGGGCACTGAGGATCTGCAGCCCTGAGTTTCTTGAGACTGAGGTTACATATGTAATTAATTCTTTTATGCAACATAAGTACCCAAAAGGTCTCCTGCTAAACCTCAGAAAGAAAGCGGAGAACATACTTGCAAGATCAACCCCAGTGACATCCTCTGACTTCCTCATACTGCCTCCATGTAACGTTTCCCAGGCGATCAGCAAATACTTTGGAAAAACAGTAAAAATCGCCAGCACATCCGGGGAAAAGATACACGATATGATACGAGACAAGAAGCAGTTGAAAAGCAACCCCAACAGTGCAGTATATCGCATACCCTGCAGCGGTTGCGATAAGGCCTATTTTGGTGAAACAGGACGAGGCTTCAACACCAGGATCATCGAACATCGAGCCGACGTCCGTCACCACAGGACTTCCAATGCCATGGTAGTTCATGTAGATGAAGCTGGACATCTACCGAACTGGAAGGAAGCCGAAGTAATCCATGAAGGATTGAGTAAACAGAAAAGGAAGGTCATGGAAGCTGCATACATCGCGACAGAAAAGAATATGAATACCGCATCAGGCAGGTTTAAAATATCCAAGGTCGCAGCTGCAATTATGCGCATAACGAGTGCGAGGTCACAGTCGTCAGGTGATTTACCAGCTCCCATGTAGTATATATATGCTATGTTTTTTCTCTTATGTATGTATTTCTGATGAAGACATAATCGAAACCGGTCAAATACATCTCTTGTATTGTGAAGATATCCAGTCTCATTCATACCTTTTCTACATTTGTCAACATGGATACGTTTCATATATATATATATATATATATATATATATATATATATATATATATATGTATATATATGTATATATATATGTATATATATATATATATATATATATATATATATATATATATATATATCACCATCATCATCATCATCATCAGCCTGAGTCAGTCCACTGCAGGCCGTAGGCCTCTCCCAATCTTTTCCAGGTTTTCCTGTCTTGCGATGTTTGTTTCCAGTCTTGGCCCCCAAATTTCGCTATTTCGTCGCGCCATCGTGTCATTGGTCTTGCTCTTGGCCTCCTTAAGTTATTTATAGTCCAGTCTGTTACTTTCTTTGTCCATCTGTCGTCTTGTCTCCGACATACATGCCCTGCCCATTGCCATTTCTTCTTTTTAATGCTTCTGAGTATATCTTCTACCCTCGTCTGTTCTCTGATCCACGTCGCCCTCTTCCGATCTCTCAGGTTAATTCCCATCATCGATCTTTCCATCCCTCTCTGGGCGCTTATTAGTTTCCTCTCCAGTAACCTGGTTGTAGTCCATGTTTCTGACCCATAGGTCATAACTGGGAGGCAAAGACTTTTCTTTTTAAGCACAATGGCAAGGAACCTCTTAGTGTGCTGTGTGCCTGCCAAGGACTGATTCGTCGCTTTATTTCCTGTTTGTTCCTCTGCACGAGTTGTCCTAGGTATATATACCTCTACTACCTCTAGCGCTTCCTGTACATGTATTTGAGTGGGACTCTGCTGTTGAACATAACCTTAGTCTTTTTCTTGTTCATCTTAAGTCCGACTTTTAGGCTTTCTCTATTCAGATCGTTTATTAATTGCTGCAGTTCATCAGCTGATTCACTAAGGAGAACAATGTCATCTGCAAATCTTAGGTTGTTTAGGTGTTCATCTCCTGTTTTGATACCCTTCCCTTCCCATTCTAGTTTCTTGAATATTTCCTCGAGGCAGGCTGTAAACAGCTTTGGTGAGATGGTGGTGTCGCCCTGTCTAACGCCTTTTTTAATTGGTATTTTATCGGTTTCCGTGTGGAGTTTGATGGTTGCTGTCCCATCTTTGTATATATCTTCCAGTATATTACAATATACCTCCTCAACTCCCTGTTGTTGAATAGCACCTAATACTGCTGGTATTTGCACAGAGTCAAATGCCTTTTCATAATCGATGAATGCCATACACAGGGGTTTCCTATATTCGTTTACTTTTTCTCTTATTTGGGTGAGCGTGTGGATGTGATCTGTTGTCGAGAATCCGCTGCGGAAGCCTGCCTGTTCTCTAGGCTGGCTGGAATCCAGACTGTCAGAGATGCGAGCTGTAATGACTTTCGTGAACAGTTTGTAAGTAACTGAAAGGAGGCTTATGGCTCGGTAATTTTTAAAATCCTTTTTATCGCCTTTTTTGTGTAACAAGATAATTGTTGCATTTTTCCAGGCTTTCGGAGTTTTTCCGCTGAGAAGACATTTGTTAAAAAGATTGGCTAGTTTCACTGTTGCGATGTCTCCTGCATCTAATATGAGGTCTATACTAATTCCGTCTTCGCCTGGTGTTTTCCCTCTCTTCATGCCTTTAAGTGCTCTTTCTATTTCTTCTTTTGTGATATTAGGTACGTCTCTAGTTACCGCGTTTGCTTCTATTTGTGGCTGTTCGTTTGAGTTGTATAGATCCCTGTAAAAGTCTTCCACTACTTTGATGATTTCATTCTTGTTATATGTTACTTCTCCGTCTGGTTTCTGAATTGCATACATTTGATTTCTCCCTATTCCTAGTCTTCTTTTAGCTGCTTTCATGCTGGTACCTGAAATCACTGCTTCATTTATTATTTGAGTACTGAATTTCCGTACATCTTCCCTCTTCTTTTTATTTAGTTCAACCAATTCTATCTTGTTCCTGTTTGACGATACTTTCATGTCTCTACGTTTTTGCATAAGCTGTTTAGTTTCTACCGAGAGCTTGCTGGAGCTTCGATTGTCGTTTGGACCTACTTCAAGTGCAGCTTCTTTTATTATATCACTGAACTGTTTTATTGATCGTTGAGATCTTCGTCTCTCGAGGAGTGAATATCTGTTTTGGATGTTTAGGCTAAATTCTGTTGCTCTGATCCTCAAGTTAGCCAAGTTTGGCTGTGGTTTACACTTTGGTTTGTTCCTTTCCCTTCTGAGATGTATTTTAATTTCGCCTCTCACCATTCTATGGTCGCTGCCTACATTTACTTTATTTATAACCTCTACATTTTTTATTATATCGCGCCTATTTGAAATTATGAAGTCAATTTCGTTTTTGACGTCAGAAGGCGACTTCCATGTCCACTTCCGTTCTAGTCTTTTTTCGAAGAATGTATTCATGATTCTGAGTGATCGAGCCTCCGCAAATTCGACTAGCATTTGTCCCCTCTCGTTTCTAGTGCCTGTTCCATGGTTCCCTACTGCTGTTTCGCCCTCTGTCTTTTTACCTATTTTGGCATTAAAATCCCCCATAATTATTGTGAAATGGGTTTTTGTTCTCTCGCTGGCTAAATGAACATCTTCATAGAAGCTCTCTATTTCTTCATCACTGTGGCTGCAGGTTGGAGCATAGACTTGAATAATTTTTGAGTTGTACCTATTGTTTAGTTTTATTGTTACAGAAGCCACTCTTTCGCTGACACTATAGAATTCTACGATGTTCTTTTCTAAGCGTTTGTGTTTTAAGAATCCTACCCCTAATTCCTGTTTGCTACCCAGAGGTTTTCCTCTCCAATAGAGCATGTGTCCCTCATTTATTAACTTCTGCTCTTCGCCTAGTCTTCTAACTTCGCAGAGTCCTACTACATCCCATTTAATGGAAGAGAATTCCTCTAGTAAAGCTAATAAGTCGGATTCAGTTCTTGTGGTCCTTATATTGTATGTGCAAAGGTTCATCAACGTGGGGCGGCCTGTCTTTACACGGATATTTTTAGCACCCTCTGCTCCGGAGCGATCCTGATCGCCGCCGTAACCAGGGGCTCCTTCGCCTCCGGGGAATGAGGGCCGTTGTTGTGTTTTCATGGGAGGTGGACAGCCGATTTACCTCCCACCTACTGGCTTAGGTGTATCTTGGTGGGAGGGGAGTAATTTAGCCGGAATGCCATTGATAAGTCCCCCCAACAGGTTTGGTCCTACCTGGTGTAGACTTGGCCTGCTCACTACTCCCGTGAGCTGGGCTTAATTATTAGAAGTGCATATATGTTTGATTTTTTATTTTATTTTATTTATTAACTTCATTTGTGCGTATGTGCACCTGATGCAGACACATTCATTCCCGCACATGCTCTAAGTACTACGCATATGCTCATTCCCACGCATATGCATATGCAAGCATACACCTTTATTCTTGTATCTATGCTTATGGATATGGATACTTATTCTTACGTTATAAATAACTACATACATGTCCATCATAGTCTGACCTAGTCATATGTTCACATCGCCTGTCCCTTTATGCGCTTGTTATATGTTATTGATAAGTGAGTGAGTATACATGAGTGTATACTCACCCGTGTATATGTAAACACCCCTTTTTGCATACCTCGCAAACCTACATATCACTATACATACGCATGTATCTATCCCTGCATGTGCTCACGCATCCGTGTATGAGCACATACATTTGCAGCATACACTAGTGTCCCCCCCTCCTGTATATATGTGTATATATCTGTACTTGCTTTACATATAACTACCTCTACGTACATACATACGTACATACATACATACATATACTTACTTATTTATCCACCTTCCTACATCCTGCACACACCTATATACGTATACCTAGACATATACACATATAAATACCTCCATATGTCTACCTATATCACCCACGCATACACATATACACGCACATTATATATACCTATATACACATACACATATATACATGCTTATATACTAATGTATATGTACACATTCATACATGAATATATATACCATATGAACAAATTTGCATATTTACGCCTTTAAACCCATGTATGCCCTCATGTATAAGCACGGAACATACCCATACATAATGTACTTTATCACAAAACTATATGGAAGCTTATAGCCTTACGTAGACAAACAGTAGCATACATACCCATGTATCCGCACATGAATTTAAACTCGCCTACACTCATATGAGCCTGTACACATATATACGCATGTACATGCGCACATATGCACCTGCGCGCTTTGGTGCCTACGCGCTCATACTCGCGCACGAACGTATGAACCGTGTCTGCATAGGCGCACACACGCACTCCATTATGATGAGCCCATGCATTATAATGTCCTTAAATTGTAGTGTTGCAGCAGAAGAATTGAGGGAAGGATGCGGGTGTTGTGGGAGGATTTAGGATGATATTGGAAGGGGTAAGGATGGGGTTTGGGATAAAGGGAGTTATAGGGTGATTTTGTATCTGGCATTTTTTCGGAGCGGCGTCGCATTCCTTAATTGTTGTTAAGCCTAACGGGGTGCGGCCTCAGCTGACCACAGGTCATGGGGTCGGCGTCTGGCGCTCATCTGAGGTGCCAAAGCTTGAATTACGCTTTATTATTACTTGATTTATCAGGCGTTTCTTCTGTCGAATGGCAGATGATGCTTTACGCTTTATGGGAACCATTTTTAAACCTACCTGATTTTGTGATGTACTGTACTTACGTACTGGCCGTTGACTGTTCCC
>NW_020871094.1:1434377-1441877 GCF_003789085.1 Penaeus vannamei
TCTACCCACTCATTTACTTGTTTTTATATACCTACAACAGTCTGCCCATCAGTCTGTCAGTTCACAATTGCCAGTATCTCTCCCTCTTCTCTCTCTTCCTCTCTCTCTCTCTTCTCTTCTCTCTCTCTCTCTCTTCTCCTCTCTCTCTCTCTCTCTCTCTCTCTCTCTCTCTCTCTCTCTCTCCTCTCTGCTCCTCACACACAACACACAAACACACACACCACACCACACACACACAACACACACACGCACACACACACACACACACACACCACACACACACACACACACATACACACACACACACACACACACACACATATATATAATATATATAGTATATATATATATATATATATATATATATATATATATATATATATTATATATAATATATATATATATATATAATATATATATATATATATATATATATATATATATATATATATATATATATATATATATATATATATATATATATATATATATATATAATATATATATATATATATATATAAATATACAGGTATATATACACAGTAGAAAAATAGAGGGATATTGATGTAGACACACATGCAGGTTGAATGATAGTGATGTGATAATGAAAGCACCATATGAACCCCCTCCCCCCACCCCGAAAAAAGCGAGAGGAAAAAGTGTAGTGGAGTGTCATGATCCCAACACTACCCGTCGTGTTGGTGATTTCACAGATTGTTCTCATAATAATGGTTCGGTTTCTGAGTGTTCTGGTGATGGTTCTTTTAATATGGTTGATGATTTAGATTTTAATGATTTAGATTTTAATGGTTTGTGTTTTGCAGGTGCTGATAATTCAGCGAGTTTTCTAGATTTTACGGACTTTGATGTTTTTCCTCCCGTGAGTACGGACGTATTGCCCATCTCCACTCCTTCGGGTGAGTCCTTCATTCAGTCGGCTAGGCTTGATCATCTTGGCTCGCACAGACGAAATCAATTAATGGCAATATTACAACGCCATGCCATTTTATTCGATGAGTCAGCACCATTGGGTAAAGTACCGCACATTAAACATCGTATCCCCACAGCAGATGCCGACCCGATTCGCACTCGCCAGTGGAGATTGCCGGAGAGTGCGCGTGTCACGATTCGCAACGAATGCGATATGCTGAGGGAAGGTGTCATTTCACCATCGACATCTCCTTGGTTGTCTCCCGTGGTGCTGGTAAAGAAAAAGGATGGAGGTATACGTTTCTGCGTCGATTATCGACGTCTAAATAGGGTCACCACTTCAGATGCATACCCCATGCCAAGGTTAGACCAGATGATAGACGAGTTGTCAGGGACACAGTGGTTTTCAGCATTTGATGCCAAGTCCGCCTACTGGACAATCGAGGTAGATCAGAGGGATAGGAACAAAACCGCGTTTAGTGATGGCTTCAGACTATTTCATTTCAATCGTATGCCTTTTGGCTTGGCCACAGCTCCTAGCACATTTCAACGAGCTATTAATGCAGTGTTAAGTTCAGTTTTGGGGAAGCATGCATTAGCCTACTTAGACGATGTCGTCATTTATTCAAGATCTTTTGATGAGCATCTATCTCATCTTGACGAGGTTCTTGGCCTCTTAGCTCAGGCAGGATTCCGTTTGAATGTTTCTAAATGTCAACTAGCTGTCAATTCTTTTAAATTTTTAGGTTTTCTCATTACCCCACAGGGAATATCGCCCGATCCTGAGAAGGTGGAAGCCATCTCGAGGATGCAACCTCCGCGGACTGTGAGGCAAGTCCGTCAGTTCTTGGGTGCCACCGGCTTCTTCAGAAAGCACGTGGATAATTACGCTACGTTGGCGGCCCCATTAACTCGACTCTTGCGGAAGGACGAGAAATTCGTGTGGGGAAATGAGCAACAGAAAGCCTTTGAAGATTTGAAACACAGGTTGGTCACGGCGCCTGTATTGCGTAAGCCTAATTTTGAAAGGTCATTCGAGGTGCACTCGGATGCTTCAGGGATAGCTATAGGGTCCTGCTTGATGCAAAGGGACGAGAAGGGTATTCCCCAGGCTGTTGCTTACTATTCGCGAAAGTTGCGAGATTCAGAGAGAAATTATCCCGTCATTGATTTAGAGGCACTTGTAGTAGTAGTGTCGGTACGGAAGAGGAGGAAGGGTCTTGCTTCCAGGCAAGCTCCTCTTGCTTCTATGCCTGAGGTATCTCAGCCATTTGAGAGAGTCTCAGCAGATCTTGTAGAGATGGTAAATTCAGCCAGAGGACATAGGTATGTTTTGGTCATCATCGACCACTTCACGCGGTATTTACAGCTTGTACCATTAGAGAACAAAGAGGCTGGTACAGTAGCTGATGCTTTTATTAATATTTTTTTTACTTTGTTTGGTCCACCTCGGATACTTTTAACTGATAATGGTAGTGAATTTTCAAATAACCTTTTTAAACAAGTTTGCCAAATTTTAGAAGTAAAAACACCACGTGCTACCATCCACAGGCAAATGGGATGGCCGAAAGGGTCAACAGGGTCCTGAAGGACTCCTTGGCCACTCTTGTGGGTCAGCATCCGCAAGACTGGGACCGGATGCTTCCGTATGTCAGGTTCGCTCTCAACACGTCGGTACACAGGAGCGTGAATCAGACGCCTCTGTATCTCCTCACGGGACGAGATGGATATTTCCCCGCTAACCTCACGAACTACCAAGAAGCTGACGAGGACGCTGCAAGAATGTTAAGGGATGGCCTTCGCGAAGCTCGTGATGCTGCCGTTCAGAGCGCCAGGGACGCCAGAGAGAGGTGGGCTCGCGATTATGACAAGAAAGTGAGGACCAGGTTTCGCCCACAGGTGGGAGAGCTTGTCTTGGTTCGACTCATCCGCCCGATACGACAGCGACGCGTAGCAGCCTTGGCGCCGAAATGGAGTGGACCTGTGAGGATTCTCAAGCAGATCGGACCCGTCAACTACGTCGTGCAGGACCCTTCATGCCGCACCAGGAATTAAAGGTCCACATCAACCAACTGCGGAAGTACGTGCCTCGAGATGAATCCCGCTTTGCTGAACCGCCGAGACCCGAGGAGGAAGCTGATGATCCCGATCAGACGGCCGATGATCAAGATGACCACCTTCGCTCCGAGGATGAAGACGATTTGGCAGACCCAGGAATCCCGGGCCCGAGCAGAAGGAGTGTATGACCAGACGAGGAGGTGTAAGCATTCCAGGCATGGGTCGTGAGTCTTACCAGGTTCTATGGGGAGTCAGTCATGGGTCGTGGGCACCATTATGATCATGTCACTTTCCCGTATAAATTTCCGCAAATCATTTCACGTAAAACCTATATTCATTTACCTTCTCTTGTTGCAGTAAGTCCTGGAAGTGCTTCGCCGCAGTACCTGCCTCTTGCCTCGGATCCTCATCTTATTACAACCATATTGTTTCTAAGCACGTCAACCAGGGATTGCCGCGCTTGTAGGGGGAGGAGTTGTAGTGGACGACGTCGAAAAGTACGTCGTCGCACTCCAGGAAATACCAAAAACCCCAAATCTCCTCTCATTTTTAACCTCTCCCACAGGTCTGGTATTGAAAAATATATGAACCCGGGGTGGCAACACTCCACTGGCCGCGAGGTGGCGACATTTTGCCTTGTATTTCCACATGGAACAATTAGGGGGGACTATTGAAAATTGGCATCGTCTCCCTTGCAGCCCTCTCTTTGAGAAGCCACGGACTTCGGCCGTCCATACTTCGCCGAAGCCTAAAGAACGAACTATTTATCCCTGCCAGTGAGGAGGATGCTCGCGCGCGGCGTGTTGCCACACCAGAACCTTTTTATTATTATTTTAATAAACCTATTTTGTATGATTTTATGGCACCTTTCTCACCTCCTACATCACGACCTCAGATGGATTTTAACCCTCAGTAAGCTAACATTTAAACATATTTATTATTTTATTTCAATTTTAATAATGAAATCAGAACCCAATTCATTTTATTTTTTGTCGTATTTTATTTCTCATCTTTATAATGGGTTGCTTTTAATTACTTTTATTTACTACTTTTAATTCATCAGATTTTATATATGGCCATAACTGATACGATGGTTCTTTTAACGTAAAGTTTTTATTTCGATTTCATTAGTTAATTATATTTTTATCAAGTGCTATTCTAGAAGTATTTCATTTTTATAGTTTTATTGGATTTTAACATGAATTTTATTAATTTAGTATCAGAGGAAAACCCTGATTTTCGCTTACTCCCGCGTAAGAACTGACGTGGGAGGTAAAAGAGACTAACTCAGGGGATTCGAGGGTTGGTCGTGACTCTGACTGCTAGTGAGGGAACCCCGGAACGGGCATTCCCCTTTTTCCTAAGTGGTTGTGGAGGTACCTGACTATAGGAGGTGAGAGAAGTTTGCTAAGTTATTTGTTCGGAGAAGTGACCTAGTGATCTCGGTGCCAATCCATTTATGGTTTTATTCCTCTTATGTGATTTTACCAGTGCTTTCTTTTAAATTATTTTACCGTCCAATGTGTTGATTTTATTATTCAGTGTTTTATCGTTTTGTTCAGGTTCATTGTCGTTTTATTCAGTTTTAATGTCATTTTATTGTTTTATCTTTGATTATTTTAATAAATAATTTTACGTATGATCTTGAGTTTCCCCCTAAACCTGTGATGAGAAAGAAGAGTATCGGTGGAAATCATAACTAATGACAGTGATTACTTTACTAATTGCGTTGGAGATTTCTCCCCGCACATGCCTCTCCTCGGCTTAATTCACGCACACCGACCTTTATATTCTCGCCACAACCATATACACCACACACACGCACCACACACATCCACACAATCTATCGTTCCTTTCCTGCATCGCCTTCTACACTATCCCTCTTCCCACAAACAACATCCGTTCCCATACGGCAATTAAATGGGTGGTGGCAGTCACGCTACTTTTACACTCTAAGGCGAAATATAATTGTAATCGCAGTTCACTACAAAAGCCTCGTCTCTTCCTTTGCGTCCTTCAAAGGCGTCTTAGGGATATCCAGAAATATGGTGTCTTCCCCGCCCGCCGAGAGAGCCTCCCGTCCCGCTCTTTTGCCTCGCCAGGTCACTCCACCTCCCGAAAGTAAAGGATCAGACGATGGCGACCAGACGAGGTCAAGGGCGGGGGCGAGGGCAGGGGTGAGAGGGAGGGGCGGTATGGTTGCTGGGTGGGGAAGAGAGGGAGGTCCGGAGGTGGGACGGGAGGGCGTGGAAAAGATTTGCAAGGCTGTCCTGATTTTATGGCTTTAGAGCAGCAATGGGTTCACGGCGGGTGAGGGAGATGGGAGACTGTGAATGGGTTTGGGAGGCTGCTGGGAGTGGGCGAGGTGCCCCTGGGAAGATTACGAAGAAGAGAAATGGGTCATCAGAGTAAGAAAGTGAGTATCCACGTTGAATTAGAGTTGAACAGACAAAGTGGATAAAAACGGATAAATGATACGGTGAAAGCATAGCAACATGAATATAAAATACATAAGGAATGGATTAGTTGAAACGAGGAGCGTAGCAAGACAAGAGAGAAAACAATCGAGAGAGAATAACAAAGAAATACAATAAAAGACAAAGAACCTGAAAAAAATGACATAACACACACAACGGGAAAAAGCATAAAGCAAAGAGCAAAAGGTGTTTTCACTTTTCCTTTTCAAGAAGATCCCAAAAGCGAAAGAAATAGAAGAGGCGGTTTATTTTTCTTTTTCTTTATTTTTCCTTTTTTCGGGTGTTCTTTGGGCCACGAGGTTTCCGCTTCACCCTCATCGATCTTGGCAAGAGACCGCGAAGCTAAAATGTGTGTTTGTATTGATTCCTGTGTCTGTAGTTATTTGTAGTTGCATGAGAAGGTGTGTGTGTGTGTGTGTGCGTGTGTGGTGTAGTTTGTGTGTGTGTGTGTGGTGCAGTTTGTGTGTGTGTGGTTCAGTTTGTGTGTGTGTGTGTGGTGCAGTTTGTGTGTGTGTGTGTGTGTGTGTGGTGTAGTTTGTGTGTGTGTGTGTGTGCAGTTTGTGTGTGTGTGTGTGTGTGTGTGGTTCAGTTTGTGTGTGTGTGTGTGGTGCAGTTTGTGTGTGTGTGTGTGTGTGTGTGTGTGTGTGTGTGTGGTGCAGTTTGTGTTGGGTGTGTGTGGTGCAGTTGTGTGTGTGTGTGTGTGTGTGTGTGTGTGTGTGTGTGCGTGTGTGTGTGTGCGTGTGCGTGCGTGCGTGCGTGCGTGCGTGCGTGCGTGTGTGTGTGTGTGTGTGTGTGTGTGTGTGTGTGTGTGTGTGCAGTTTGTGTGTGTGTGGTGCAGTTTGTGTGTGTGCGTGTATGTGCGTGTGTGTGTGTGTGTGTATTTGTGTAGTTACATCTACAATTTAGCATCTATTGTGGTGTTATAATATTACACTACGAAGAATCACCTCTGCACTTCTTAAGAATAAGAAAGAAATTATGGAAGGAAGCTATTAGCACCAGCGCCAGAATTCTAAGGTCTGTTAAAGAGGGGCATATTACAGGGAGATAACACTGACTTGAGGGTATAGGGAGAACAAACCAGTATCAAAAATTTAGAAATGATTACCAGATCTTAATATTGTATACAAAAATAACTAAACGTTCAGTCGTGTTTACTTGAATGTGTAATAGATGTTTAAAAGGCAAATTGTTAATTATTTTGCAAACAAATAAACATGTACAGTATCAGCTTTAGTTAAACTCTTGCAACAACATAATAACCTCGTTACACTGATGCTAAAAAAATAAAAAAAATTACATGTAAACATATCATAAGTAAACGTCACTGACAAAAAGTCGTCGATTTGTTTTCAGTCTGGCCATGTTCTCAGCCATGTCACTGGAGTGTGGACGCTCCTTATAAGGATCTGACTTTTAGGTTCTTTATATTCGTTTACACACTCAACCCATGGAATAACTGACCAGCTTGACGACGATGAACAAGCTCAGGAGATTTCCTCGCACTTCATACACTTATTTGTTTCCTCTCGATCTTAACTCTGCATGCAATGTATAACATTGAAGGGGAATATCATATCTTACCTTTTCGTAGGAAAAATAAAATCTAAGTTTGAATATATATGTTGGTCCATCTGTCTATCTGTATGTCTGTCTCTCTCTCTGTACATATATACATGCATACACACACACACACACACACACACACACACACACACACACACACACACATATATATATATATATATATATATATATATATATATATATATATATATATATATAATATATTATATGACTCGAACCCTCACTTTGCAAGCAGGTAATTACAATGCGAATGTTCTACCACTGATCTGCGTGACTTACTAAAAGAAGTGTGCAACTAGAAGCTAAACTAGTTTCCATAGACATTACCTATCTACTCATACGTGTGTAAGGATAGCGAAGTTTTATACACACTCCCCGAGGGTACTCTGTAGATACAGATAGCGCAGTTTCTAATTCCGAATCGGAAATCCTAAGGTGTATTTAATGA
>NW_020871094.1:1465971-1468471 GCF_003789085.1 Penaeus vannamei
TACACACACACACACACACACACACACACACACACACATATATATATATATATATATATATATATATATATATATATATATATATATATATATATATATATGTACAACAGCGAAGGGAAGGACAAGATAACACAAGAATATGCCGAAGGTCTTTCCGCTGTATTGCTTCTTAAAGGCATTTTAGGTTAAAAAATATATATATATGTTCTGAGTGGTCAGGTGCTTAGATTTAAACCAGGTTTGTGCTACTGCAGCACAAGACCAAGTTATCATAAGGGGAGACTTCAGTGCGCACCTACCCATGCTGAATCCCCACAAGAGGCCTAATGCGGCAGGCATTCACATCACAGATATGCTTGGCACATTCCCTGAGATTGCTCTTCTCAACACCCAAGAACCAACGCATGTGAAGGGAGGAGTTTTGGACCTATCTTTGCCACTGCAACAATGGTGGAGAGAAGTCGTTGGTGTGTCGATGAAACGGTTACAAGTGATCACTATGGCACAGTCACTACCCTCTTGGTCCAGCCCAAAGACCGCAACAAATCCCCAAGTGGAAAACAGGCAAGGCCAACTGGCAAGCCTTCCAGAAAGGCTTGGCCCTCTATCTGAGAGACAATGAACCCCAAAACAATGAAAATGTAAACGTGCTCGAGGCAAGACTAGTCCAGGCCATAAATCAGGCATCACAAACCATTCCTAAAACTCGTCCATGGGCCAGAACGCACAAAGGCGCCTGGAACTATAATGACGAGATCAAGGAGGTCAACCGCAAAGTCAACATGTCCAGAAAAAAACTTCCGACGGCAAAGAACTCCCCACAACTTGGCCCTCTTGAGGGATGCCAAGGAAACTGCCAACAGAGTCAAGCAGGAAAAGTGGCTGGAATGGTGCCAGTCATTTGGCCACCAGACCAGCCTTACAGAGATGTGAAAGTGGATTAGGCGAGCTACAAGCCGCCAAGCCCAGAGATGCACGCATCATGACCCACAGTCAGAGGCGCACAGGTTGGTGCACGAGTTCTCAACCAGAACCAGCAGCAACAGCCTGCCTCCTGAGTTGAGGAATAAACTACAACGCCTAAATCCAGGCATGCTTGCTCTCATCAGAGACACGGCATTCAAACCTGATGACTCGGATGCTATGTTTTCCCTCAGGGAACTAAGAAAAAACAGCTCTGGATCATCACCCGGATCTGATGGGATCTCCCACCCCATCATCTCAAATTTGGGACTTGCAGGAAAGCTTGCATTTTTGCAGCTCATCAACAAGGCCTGGTAAACTGCCATGCTACCCTAGAGCTGGAAACAAGACATAATAGTTCCCATCCCAAAACCAAGGGAGCCAGGCACATACCAACTCGTCTCTCTCTTCAGCTGTCAAGGCAAAACAGCCGAGATGGTACTAAATCGGCTCAGTTGGAAAATGGGATCCCCTCATGAACACCTGCATGGGTTCACAAGGGGCATGAGCACTGCACATAGCATCGCCACACTCCTAAGCTCAATATGCACTACACTGTGGTTGTATTCCTAGACCTGGAGAAGGCTTCTGAACTTGCAAGTCCCCTTGCCATTCAGTAGACATGGGAATCAAACGTAGACTCTTGGCCTGGATATCTGACTATTTCAAAGCCAGAACAGCAAATGTCCGATTTCAGGGTCACTTTTATCAGCATATGCTATTTGAAAATGGAGCGCCTGAGATTGGGGTTCTCAGTCCTGCTCTTTTCAATACTTCATGTCCAACATACTCAACATTCACCTGCCAGAGGGATGCAAGATCATATCTTATGCAGATGATCTGGCAATCATTGCCACTGGCAACCACTGCCTAACTAGACCCCAGCATTGTCTGAAATTGGTGTCTGAAGAATGTTGTAGGACGGGCCTTAAGATCTGAGCAGCAAAATCAGAAGCTATGGCACAGAACCAATGTCAAAGAAAAAGAAAAAAAAAAAAAAACTGCTTGGCGTATGCATCTGGAATGGATGAAGGACTACCTATACCTTGGTGTATGGATAGGCCACACACTCAATTTCAAAAAGGAGATCCAGTACTTACTTGACTAAACCAAGGAAAGACTGACAGTCATGAAAGTAATGACAGGGAAACACATAGGAGCGGGACACAAAGTACTAAGACCATTCTGTGTACATGCTATCCGGCCTATTGTTGACTATGCTTCTGTCGCCCTCATTGCTTAAGAGGCCTACAGCAAGACTATCATCTGTTTGAGGACAACTCCTGGCTCACACACACAGCCAGTGTTGGTACACTTCCAGCTCAAAGAACCACTGTTTGCCAAGGGCATGGACTCCCCTCACCCAGATTATAAAGAACCCCCGCCGTGGGCAAACAACTTAATCGAAATTGTCAAGGAGAAAAGATCAATTGTCTATGCCTAGCCTAAAGGCAAAAGTACAAAGAGTCATTGCTCAAATAACTCCTCTGGGTAGTAGAACCTACTACACGGATGGATCCGTGGATCCCATACGCCA
>NW_020871094.1:1475971-1485971 GCF_003789085.1 Penaeus vannamei
GACTGACACAATGCCAAGCCGGCCACTGCTGCTTGTCCAAATCCAGGCTACGCTATCCTCCCTGCGGCGCAATCTTGCCGATGCCTCCCATCCCACGCAGACTCCCATCCAGACGCTTGCCAGAACACCTGGTCAAATCCCAGTCGCCCCTCTCAGCATGACGACAAACCCATAGACTACGTCACCCTACAGAGGATGAATTCCCTAGGGAGCGCACATGACAAATTCAGCTGCTCCGTTGGCCGTGAGGAAAATGACAGCTCCTGACGCGACTGCTGGAGTGAGGGTCGCCACGCCCTCCGGCAGCAACCTCCCTCATGGAGGGAAGCTCTTTTGGTTTCGCTCCTCCTTCCCATCGCACAGCGAACCCTCAGTCCCCAGGTTTTGCCTCGACCCTTGAAAGACATTGCTGCTGCCCCGGGGCTCTACTGTGATAAACTGCTCTTGCAGCTCGGGTTTGTGGAACACTTGGATGCCCACTCCGATGCCCCGTCGGCCGTGCAAGTGTGAGAATCTGCTGTTCCTGACAGCCTGCTGTCCGGAGAGAATGGAGGTAATGATTATGGGAACAACTATTATCATTTATCATTACTATTGCTGTTTTTGTTATCATCCTTACTATTATTAGTATTATTAACTATGTTATCAGTATGATTATTCTCACCTTTCTAGCAGCTGATAGACCTTTGCTAAGTATCCTGCATTTCTCTTAATCTTCAAAAATCCCCTCGTCTTTGACTTAAACAAAACTAGTCCCTCTTCTTATCAAAGCTTTATCTATCCCCTCAATCCATTATCATCTAGGTCGGCTAAACGTTTTCTCTGATCTTCATTTCAAATACTTTTTAACACATCTGTCCTCGGGAATATTCCCTGCATGTTCATACCACTGTACTTTGCTCCTCAAGATGCTCTCCAACATTGGTTTACTGTTTAAACCTGAACTTATTCTAGAGTTTCTCCATTTGCCTCTTTTACCCATCTGCCTTATGTCTCCACACTTTCATTTCCACTGTATCTTGGATTCCGTCCTGGTTGTCAGCGCCCGTATACCACAATGTAATTTCTTACAATGTTTTGATACGTGTTTGTATTTCAATAACGGATATAGCATCCTAACATATTTGTTAAATTTACGCATTCTTGCAGTTATGTCTGCTTGTTGTTCATTCCCTCCCCTCGCAAACAACTGTACCTAAATATATATACTTCTCCGTCTGATTGAAGTGATCCTGTCCAACACACATCCACCTCGTCCTCTCTCCTATTCAATGCCATGAACTCTGATTTTCCAGGAGCTGTATTGATTTTCATCCCATTTCTTGACTTGCTCTAATACCATCTATTCGCAACCTCCCGCAGCTGCATGAGGTTATCCGTCACCACAGCATAAAAAATGAACACAAGAGTTTCCTCTCCATGTTCACCCACACCAACGTCACTCATGCATGCATCCATAAATATGATAAATAGTAAAGGAGGGAACGTCCCTTGCTTTACTCCAAGATCTCTCTCTGCTGCTTTCTATTTTTCGTCCTTTAACCTTGCACATACCTCTTGAAAACATACTCTGATAAGTTTAAAGGCATCCTGCAATACCTTCCACAATGTTTTTTTTTCTCTCTCTTTACCCGATCGATATATCTATAAAAGTAAACATGTGTACACTTTGCAGCTTTTCTCTAAAACCGTTTTCATTGTAAATATCAAAACTCGTCGAGATGTAAGTTATCGCCGAGCGGTTTGCAAAAAATCGGCTAAAGGGCAAAATTTGCAGACACACCAGCAGCGCCGATCGATTCACGTTTCTCTCTGGCAGGATTCAACATTTTTTCTCGGCGCCGACCGCTCGGGAACATGGACTTTGCCGTTCCCGATTCAAACCGCTCGACCCTTTTTATGAATCAGAGAGCATGCCTTTCTTGCGAGGGCAACATTGAAAACTTCCATCAACTTCTTTCCTCAGTATATGATTGTTTGTCTAGTTTTAATATCATTCTTATCTTTCACTGCATTTTTAGGTTGTCTGTCCAACATGCTGTGGTTTCCCTCTTTCCACTATAAAATCTCTTCTTTCCAATGCTTTCATTGACTTCTCCTGTTACCTCTTCTTTAAATGTTCCCCTCTTAATATATATATAATATATATATATATATATATATATATATATATATATTATATTATATATATATATATATATATATTCTTTCACTATTATCACTCAGATTATATATCTTTCCCTCCGCTGTTAACGCATGTCTGTCCTGCTCTTCCTTCAGCTTCCGTATATCATTTACCTCATACATAATGACGATTTATATTTTCAACCTTGTCATTACCATCCTGGGGTCAGTATCAAAGGACAGCGAGGGTATCGATTTCACATCTCTAAATAATTTTTAATTACTAAATAGGTCACTCATCGATTTACCAGTATGCACTTTGCCTTCATTTCATCTATACCAATGTCAACTTATGAGATTCTCCATGTTTGTAGAAGGTTTTTATAATTCTTAATTTCCAATATCCATTCTACCACATTGTCTGTGCCAATGACCTCTTCAAAACGTCTTTCGTCATAACCGATGTGTCTATTCCAATTGCGACATATAACTAGCTGCTGTTCTTGCTCCGTCCTCTTTAGGCTCTCCTGCTAGAAGAAAATCTTTTCCAGAAATTGCATTATGTTTTCCATCTTCCCTTCCGCTGTATTTTAATTTGTAGTCATAATGCAGTCTTATCTACTTTATCCTTAAAATGGGTTCCTCACATTGACTGTTACAGTCTTTAATATATTCTTATTTCACATTTCCTTACTAAGCCATTAGCATTTTTGGTCGTCATCCTATAGTTCCGTCTGAACCTTGGGATTCTTCTATCCCCTTGCTCACCGAAGAGATGCGATCTATCTGCCTTGTTTTTCTTGAGAAAATAGAAACCACCAGTGACTTTCTTGGCCTCTCCTTGTGGGAATTTGGTCAATGGCCCCCTATTTAACATTTTTGGAGCCACACTCAGTAGGAATTTATCAATATAACCGTATAGCTCCACTTCCATTAAGTCTATTCAACCCAGCCATGGAATTGACTTTTTCCCAAGCGTATTCTGACAGCTGCTAATGCTAAGTAACTCTTCGTTATCATAAATAAAAGAGGGGAATTTTGGTTTTACTTCTGGTAAGTATGACTTTATCAAGTAAATTATACAAGTGATCATGTATCTATCTATATCTTAAACCTCATAGTGGACTCTCGTCAGCTAAACGTGGTGACATCAACAGCTCTGCCCCCTTAAGACTCCAACAATTTGTGTGTTATATGGTAAGTGTTATTTCAGTACATATTCTTTAGAAATGGTTCATTGATGGTAATGCTGATAAAGATATATATCGAAAAAAGAAGAAAAAAAATGCAATGAATAAAGATGAGGCAGGTCAGAGCTCGGAAGTTGGATGGGACTAGCTGTGTAAAGTAACTTTAGAAATGACTTTCCTGACTTTCACTATCCTCCTCCTCCTCCTTCTCCTCCTCCTCCTCCTCCTCCTCCTATCATCAATCATCATCTCATCATCATCATCATCATCATCATCAAATATCATCATCATTATCTTGACATCAATGTTATCATCTCATCATTTTATTGTGGTTGTTATTATTTATATATGAGTTGTCATCATTATCATTTTATTAGTAATAGTATTCAGATATCATCATTATCAAAGTCATCATTATCCGACTGGAATTTCAAAGGCTGCCGCAAAGCCTCCATAATTTCAGTCGTTGCCATTATATCGCAATATAAAGGGTTTTTACAACAAATATAATTATGATGATAATAACGTTAATAATAACAATATTTATATACATATATAATAATATTGAGGATAACTATAGTGATGATGATAGTAATAATGATGATGATGATAATTATGATAACAATAAAGATAATTAAAAGTAATAAAAATGAGAATGATCATAATAATGATTATAAAAAAATAATGAAGCAATGATAATTATGAACATGATAATAATGATATTAATAAAAAAATATCATTATAAATATCACTACATACTACTACACTGCCACTACTTCTACTACTACTACTACTAACAATAATAACAGAGATAATAGTGATAGCTATAATGAAATCAATAAGGATAATGCTTTGGATAATATCAATAGATAATAACAATCATAATAATAATGATAACATTATGATGATGATGAATGTGATGCTAATAATAATATCTGATAAATGATGGTAATAATGGCAATGATGGTAATGAGAATCAAAATAACGATAGTAATGATAATGATGGTACAAATATTAATAGTAATAATGAAGTTGATAATAATGATAATTATTTTAATGTTAAGGAATATATGATGATAGAGTCATAATAGAAGTTGACACTGGTAATAAGGACAGTGATATAATTAATATATATATATAATAGTTATTATCTTTTTTATATATATATATGATTATATAGTGATCGAATTTTTTTTATTATTTTTATTTATATTTTTGTTTATTGTGTAGAATGTAAGGTATATAAATATATATTATATACCTATAGGATATATTATTCTTATTATATATCCTTAGAGTTTTTAATCCCTATATCGTATATGATACATATATAATATATAAATATATTTGATATATTATAACGTATACTAATATATATATACACTAATATAGCCAGAGTATATATATAATATATACCTATATATATATAATATATAAATACAATAATAATATATATTATTTACTTATACTATATTATATTAAATAGATATATATTAATAATATATTATATGTATTATTATGTTATATTATACTATATATATAATACTACTTAGATATATATTTATATAATATAAAGTGATACTATATTATAAGATTCATTATACTATCTATATATATATAAAATAGTATAGAGATTATAGGTATAGTCATTTCTATACTAATATACTATATATACTTATATATTGACCTTTTACCTTTTATATATATATAAGACATATTATATAATATACTATTATATTTTACATTTTAATATATATTAATAATAGTATATATTAAATATTATATAGCATATTATATTATTTCTATAATATATAAATATTACTAATATTAAATATTATATATATATATATTATTATATATATACATATATATATGATATATTATTCATTATATAATTTATATAATTATATATATATATATATATTATAAATTTTTTTGTATACTTATAGCATACACGCCGCGGGTAAGAATATATGAGAGCGAGGAACGGGAAAAACAGATAGTCGAAGAAGGGGCGAGAAAGGGTAGATCACGAGTAGAGAGCAGAGAGAGAGATGATAGAGAGAGGAGAGAGAGTAGAAGAGAGGAAGAGAGAGAGAAGAAGAGAAGAGAGAGAGAGAGAGAGAGAGAAGAGAGAGAGAGAGAGAGTGAAAGAGAGAGGAGAGAGAGGAGAGAGAGAGAGAGAGAGACGTGAGAGAGAGAGAGAGAAGAGAGAGAAAGAGAGAGAGAGAGAGAGATAGAGAGAGAGAGAGAGAGAGAGAGGAAGGAGGGAGAGAGATGAGTAGAGTTAGAGTAAGTTGAGATTAGGGATTGACTCAAGGCTTCATTAGTACAGAGTTAGTATAATAGATGTGTTAGTAATGAATTATGAATAAGTAAGTATATTGGTTATATATATAACACCGCCGAGATAATATACAACAAACACCGACAGTGTGTATACGTGGTTGATGAGAAATTGAAATTTTATTTAGAATGAATACAGATATCAGTACCAGTTAAAACCAATGCATGAATAAAATACACAGACATTTTAGAGTTATGAAATGGATACACCGTATTGGACTAGTATTTAACAAAGCTAACATGAAACAATAAACAGATATCGAGGTAAATAAATACGTCAGTAATGAAATATGATGCAGAAGTGCGTAGACTTTTTTCAGGATACCTCAATATCGAAACGAAATATCTCCATTTGCAGCTAATGCAGAATTAATGAATGGTGGTGGGGAATCGTAGAGACTACCCAGCTGATCGATTCGAACGTAATGCATATTCAATTTGCGACGAAAAAATATGTGTTTGTGGAAAATTTTAGGAGTTGGACTTGGAATGGGAGTGAGTCGCTGGGAAGAGAGAGAGCTGGAATTGTTAATACGAATGGATGACTGGGGAGAGTCCATTGAATTGGAAATGAAGGAAGAATGCAGATAGAAGCAGCGGGTGAAAATGTGTCGTTCCGCGTCCATGCATTTTACTACGTGGCTACATGTGTGTATGAGCGTGTGTGTATGTGTGTATGACGGTGTATGTTTATATTTACACATCTGTATGTACAACGATCATATGCATATACATATATAATATTATAAATATATATATTATATATAGATATATATATGACTTTATAATACTATAATAACACCACATATAACATTATAGATTAACAGCAACAGAAACACTGTGTGCATATCACTAAGCAACTATCAATATTATATATATTATTATAATAATCTTTCTGTCTATCAATAATGAATGTATGATATTTAAAGAGTTCAATTATACATTATATATTAATTATTAATATACAATATATTCATAATTTGATAATATATGGCTTTATTGCTATATGTGTAATAATATTTATTAAATATATTATGCATATATTATATCATTACATATATCACAAATTAATATAAATTATAGTTATATATATTAATTATAATTATATATATATTATATATATATAATTATATATTATATTAACATATTAATTAATAATAAATATATTAATAACATATAATATTAATGTGATAATTTATTAATATATAATGTAGTCAATATATAAAATTTATATATATATAGACATATAATATTTTATAATATACATTATGGTTACAATAAATACATTGATTTTTCTATAAATGCTTTCTATCTATCAACAATTCGAATGTGTATTATAATCTTGGCAATCATATCAACATAATATTACTATGTGATGTACATTAATGCATAACATATCATACAATACATACCATATTCATATATATATATATATTAATTATATATTTATATATATTTAATATAATATAAATAATATTAATATATATATAAATATTATATATATATATATATATATATATATATATTATTGTATTAATATATTATATATTTATACATTATCAATCACACATCAACATACAAGTCTCATTTTTCATACTAACTTAAGATGTTTATCCATAAATGAACAAATGTACCATATTCGTTATATTTTGTACTATATATATTAATTTTAATTATCGTTGTGTTTAATCATATATGATATAGTACTAATGATAGATAGATAATTGTTATTATATTTACCACTTATAATATGACATTCATTATATAATTAGTATCACAATATAATTATTATTTAATCTAATGATTTAACTAAATTATGAGTCGTTATATAATATACATTTAATCAATTGTCATTGGGTCTGATTATGCTTTACCATATCATAATTATATACTGATTCATGTTATATACAATATAATTACTATATCATTAAATACCTATATAAATATATATATATATATATATATTGTTTATCTTTATTATTCATTAATCTATTCATAATTAAATTTACTAAATCACTATAACATATATAACTTAATATTTATACATATAATTATCATTAATATTAATCAATAAATTATTTATTATGAAATCTTTCAAGCTTTCGTACATCGGAGTATCTACAAGTTAATGTCGGTTCAATTCTCTATCCTATACCCGCTATACTAATAACACTCATAGCATCATACAATGAATACCACCCCCACTGTCATCTCCTATCATAAATAAAATGTTGTGGGTGGTGTACATAATGTACATATTACCATGAACATGTGTATAAATGTACCGTATACATTAAGTACAAGAGCATTATGGTAGTGTCATAATATATATTGATTGCATTATATATAGGGGTATCTATATTAATAGAAATATAATATAGTAAAATATGAGATATAATATAAATAGAGGAGAGGAGTAATTAAATATATTAATTAATATATATAATATTAATATCAACATATAATATATAACATTTAACATAAATATTAATACTAATATTATTAATATATATATATATATAATTATATATATTATATTTATATATATATAATATATACGCATGTGTATATTCATTTTTATGCATGTATAAAAGTATAAGTATATATGCTCCCAAATCATGTGTTTTTTGCCTATCGATTGATATTATCCTAGATATATTCATCCTTTCTTCCCAGAGTGAGAGAGAGCGGGAGAGAGAGAGAGAGAGAGAGAGAGAGAGAGAGAGAGAGAGAGAGAGAGAGAGAGAGAGAGAGAGAGAGAGAGAGAGAGATAGTATTTCTGTGAATAAGGCTATAGATTTTGAAACAAAGATTGTGATTGGTCGAATAAAAGGAACCAATTAGTGTATTAATAAATATTTTTGGAAACTAAGAAAGCCATTTGATCTTTAGGTTTCTTCAAATAAATGATACCAAACCATGTAATATCAGTTATCGTTGACTTTGCAGTGGGATATTTTTCAAATGCGATATCCTGGAATAGTTTGTTTTTCGAAATGGCAACACCTATGATGGGGAGGCGGTATTTTCCCCTTCTTTCAACATAAGAAAAATCTATTGTAGCTGCATATAGCAACTGAATAACCTAAGAATCTATGTAAAACCCCTGAGACCTGTGTAAATATTTATTTATTTATTTATTTATTTATTATGGATGCACCATCTAGTAGCGGCTAATGAAACTAATGAAGTGATTTTTTTCTCTTTTTGCCTAACCCAAACACATATTGAATAAATGGAAATCATGCTATATTCAATTTTTTCACTATAGAGCATGAACTAAGGACAAAATCACCGTGAGGCTACAATAAATATATAGATTCGTTATCAATGAGTGTGTGTGTGTGTGTGTCTGGAAATACGAAATGCATACTTGGTGATGAGTTACGAAAGAATATGTCTAATCAGCTATTATTGTGCCTCAAGTCTTGGCGTTTAGGGGTTGCGTCCACATTCAAACAGCTGAGCCAGAAAATGCATGTTTGCTTGTTTTTACTCAAGCAACTACTAGCTGGGTGGTTCCAAGGAGGGTGAATAGCAAAAATCGTAGAACCGACTCCCAATACATGCGTTGTATATCCTGAATATGCGTAGGTGTGGATGAAATTAGCTTATCAAACCTTTACATCAAAATTAATTTTCTTTGTACATTACCCTAGAAGTAATAATTTCCCGGAGTGTGAAAAGCTTCTTTGTTCACCCGGAACTTGAGTAATTTACAGAGTCGTATAATTCGTATTTTTTATGCCAATGAAATTTCAGCAATTCCTGAATATCTCTTTCGCGTCTAAAGCTAACATACGCTAAATAATGATAATAATAAAATGTCCGACATTCTAAGACATCATAATAACAAGGGAAATCCAAGGTCACAACGAGGCTCCCAAGCTGAGACCTTTTTCAAATGGACGCAAAGCAAGCTGTAATCGGAATTAGAGGCTGCTACAGTGGGGTGAGGGAAAGAAACTTCTCTAGCAGTGATATATTCGGAGATCTGGGCTTCCCCCGGACGATGGTATACAGGCAGATAGGGTGGGGATAGGAGGGCACCCGTAACAACAAAAATTAATCGGAAATACACGGCAAGCTCCATTGCTGGATGGGAGGAGTAAATGTTAATACTTTTCAATATTTCACAAATTAATTTATTTCGATTTACGGTATAGATATTTGTTTTTACATAATAGTGTCCTACACGTCATAGTTCAAGTTCGAATTCTATATTATTATTTACTTTTCACATATGACAAACAAATTATCTAACGGTGTGGCGAAATGGGGAAAAGGCCTCTTAGGCAAATATATCGAATTGTTAGAAAATAAATCCTCCCGTCAGTACG
>NW_020871094.1:1495971-1498658 GCF_003789085.1 Penaeus vannamei
AAATGTACATATATACGATACATATATATGTGTATTAATAAGATAGATAGCATATGTACATACACACACACACACACACACACAACACACACAAACACACACACACACCTATATATATATATATAATATATATATATAATAAGTACTATAATATATATATTATATAACATATAAGAATACACGAACCACGTCCCCACAGCACAGTCATCACACACAAGCACACACACATATATAGATTATATAATAATAATATACTATACGTATAAGTAGTATATAGTGATATATAGTATAATAGTATAATATTATATATATATATATATAGTATATTATATATATATATATATATATGTACTATATATATATATATAATATATATATAGTATATATATAAATATCATATATATATATTATATATTATATATATATATATATATGTGTGTGTGTGTGTGTGTGTGTGTGTGTGTGGTGTGTGTGTAAAATATTATAATATATAAGTATGATATATATATATATATATATATAATATATATATATATATGATATATATATATAATGCATCATCATCAATTAGTAACAAAGAATCTGTCTGCCGATCTAATTATCCCGAGGAATTAATGGCCCCAAAAGAAGGCGAAGCAAGAAAAGCTGACAGCATTCCTTCGCGTCGTCGACGAGTTCTCAGCGAGAAATGAAGCAGGGCGAGGAGAAGCAGCATCGTTGCGCTCAAAGAAATTCCGCGGCGTCGAAGGGGTGTTGGAAGTCGTCTTTGCACGAGTAGAGCTGAGGAGGAGGAGGAGGAGGAGCGAGAGGGGAATGTGATGCTGAGATGACATTCAACATCTTTTCTTGGGACGCTTCGGGTTTCCTTGGAGGAGCAAGATGATTTGTCCTCTTACTAAATGTGTAAGGCGCTCCTTGGGTCCTCCAGCTTGTGGTTTCCTTCTTGGGCAAAGCATACTTGGTTGACGGTGCTTCAAGGAGGTAACGCTTTATAGCTACGGATGGAATATGCAAATGCTGAGCAGAGGTCCTCGCTGGTCTGAAGTCATTAGTCAGAATCATAGTCTCGTAAGAAAGAAGACAGATTTTTGTACAGTTAATGATATATAGAGTCATATATATGTATATAATATATATATAATATATATATAGTATATATATATATATATATTATAAAATCATATTAATAGTAGTGTAGTGATATGGATCCATTGTGATGTGTGGTCGGTATGGTGTGTGGTGGTGTGTGTGGGTGTGTGTGTGTGTGTGTGTGTGCGTGCAGTGTGTGTGTGTGTGGTGTGTGTGGTTGTGTGGTGTGGCGCGTGTGTGTGGGTGTGTATGTGTGTAATAGTACTATATTAATATGAGATAAATATATATAGATATATATATATATATTATATATATATATATAAAATATATATATATATATAGTATATTTCTTCTCTCTCTTCTCTTGTCTCTCGCTCTCTCTCTCTCTCTCTGTTCTCTCCTCGTCTCCTCTGCTCTCTCTCCTCTCTCTCTCTCTCTTACTCTCTCTTCTCTCTCTTCTCTCTCTCTCTCTCTCTCTCTCTTTTCTCTCTCTCTTTCTCTCTCTTCTCTCTCTCTCTCTCTCGTCTCTCTCTCTCTCTCTCTCTCTCCTCTCTCTCTCTCTCTCTCTAAGTAACTATATATATTATATAGTAATATATATATATATATATATAGTATATATATTATGTATTATATATAATATATATATAATATATATACATAATACTATATATATATAGTATATATATATATGACATATATATGTATATATATATGTATATGTATATTTATATGTATATGTATATGTATATATAATATAGATAATATACACGTATTAATATATATAATATATATAGTATATAAATTATAATGCAATAATAGTATAGGAGCGAGAGAGAGACGATACGCTGATATAGTAGGGTATAGTAGTATATAATATAAATTACTATTAGATTATAGACGAGGTTAGATGTAGTATATTAAGTATAAGTGTAGTAAATAATATAATATATATATATATATATATAGTAATATATATACGCTAATAAATTATGGTACGAGCGATATATTAGTATAATATATGTAGATATGTAGATAAATAATAGAGTATAAGTATATATATACTATATATTGCTATAATTACTATATGTTAATATATATACTATAGTATACTATATGTGGTGTGTGGGTGGGTGGGTGTGTGTTGGTGGTGTGTGGTGTGTGTCGTGTTGTGGTTGGTGGTGTATGTATATATATATATAGTATATAGGTATATGATATGCATATATATAATATGATATTTATATATATATATAGTAATACTATAATATATATAGTAGGTATATAGTAATATATATATATATATATATAGTAATATATATATATATATATATATATATATATATATATATATATATATATATATACATATATATATATATATATATATATATATATATATATATATATATATATATATATATATATATATATATATATACATATACATTATATATATATATATATATATATATATATATATATATATATATAGTATATAATATACGACTATATATACAATATATATATATATATAGTACTATATATACTATATATAAGCTATATATATATATATATATATATATCATATATAT
>NW_020871094.1:1510642-1515642 GCF_003789085.1 Penaeus vannamei
CATCAAACGTTAACTGAGCCGCCTCCTACATTTCTATTGCCGTATTTCATGAAAATAGGAATAGCGATGCAATGACAATAAAAATAGGGATGCCACATCACATTTAAATATTATACATTTGTAAAACGATATAAACGATATAATATAAACCAGATTTATGTTTACCTTGTCTTGTTATTACGATGGCTTGCTTATCAAAGAAATGGTATATAGCGATATAAATGTTCATTATAATTAGCAGCATCAAAATTGACGTGATAGCGGTGGAAATCATAGACAAAATCGCTAAGTCACAGACCTTTCCCGATTACCGCCCCAGGTGGATATATATATGCAGGGAGACAGGACGATAGATGGATAGAAAGATTAACGAAAAGGGGCATAGCAAGCGCAGAGAGGGCAAAGGATAAACGAAAGATAGAAAGAAATGGGATCGCTTGGAAGAGATCTGCGCGGGCCTGCAAGATGTCCTGCGGGGAAATGACATCAACTGCTTCTGTTGACAATGGTGATGCGTTATATATGTATTTAGCTATACAGACGTGCACTAAAATAGATAATGAAATAAACAAATAAAGAAAGCAAACATATTTGTGTATGCATATATACACACATACATATACACAAGTATGTGCATATACATCTACAGATACAGGTACACATGCTGAAACTATGCAGCAACAAATCCTCTAACCTTTTATTCACTTGACCTTTGACCTAAGTCTATGACATAATGACTTACATCCCCGACCTTTGACGCAAAGCTATGACGTATCGTCCTAACGCTTTAACCTTTGACCTGAGACTATGACGTAATGACTTACATCCCCGACCTTTGACGCAAAGCTATGACGTATCGTCCTAACGCTTTGACATTTGACCTGAGACTATGACGTAATGACTTCCCTGACCTTTGACCCAAGGTTTTGGCTTGCATCCTGACCTCTGACCTCATGACGTTGACGTAATAAAAGACGTTCGCCAACTTTCACATTACTTGCAGAATTGTGAACACACAATTTCTAAGACAGGGACCACCCACCACAATCGCCGGGCTGGTAAGAAGGGTTTGCCACATGCTTACTCAGTGGCCGCTGGATCGCTTGCTCGCAATTCAGCCACCACGCTAAGCATACAGTTCAAAGAAAAGACAGAAGTCAACTAGAAGTACCTAACATAGGCCGGGCCACTCTAGAGAAAAGGCCCGCACGAAGCTAGTCCTAACAGTTCTAACTGAACTGAACTGAAATTTCCAGAACTCGACTTCCTTGGCCTCAGGCTGGGCGCGGGAAGGGCCAAGAGCAGCCATTCTTAAGGAAGATATTTCACGTTTCGTTTCGTTTTTGTTTATTTGCTTCGACTTTGTTATAATTGTTATTGTTGTCGTTATCATCATTATTATTATTGCTATTATTATTGTTTTCATTGTTTTTTTTTTTTTTTATTTTTGACATTATTCTAATCTTTATAATTATTGTTATTATTATTATTATTACTTTCATCTTTATTATCATTATCATCAATATTGGTATTATTGTTATCATTATTATCATTATTATCAGTTATTTTAGTTATTATTATTATTATTATTTTTACTTATATCACTGATTATTATTATTATTATCATTATAATTAATTATGAAGTGTTGTTAACTTCATTTCTGCTCGTTCACTTTCTTTCCTTACTCCATTTATTTTCACTAATGTTATTCATATAATTTATTGTTCTTGTTCTTCTTGCGCTTGTTTCCTCTTTGCGCGTAAATTATTTCCTTACTCTATCTTCCATCACTTTCATTCGTCATTAATAGCGTTATTCCTATCCTATTAATATTCTTGTTCTTCCATTCATCATCTTTCTATCATTGTCCATTCTATGATTACCTGCATTATGATAATCTAACTTCCGTCCACATCACCTATGGATCCCCTCTCCCCTCCTTCCTGCCCTATTGCGGCCTCAATCCATGTCCAACACGAGCTCGACAATAGAATACGAGAAATAATTTGTAATATAAATTACATAATATAAAACTGATGTTGAAACCTATAGAGGAAATTATACCCCTTCCTCTGCACAACTCATATAATGACCACATCATAAATAAAACAGTAGGAAATGCTGTTTATCCACACCATAAACACTTAAACAGTTATGTCAAAATATTAATAAGCTCAGTTCAAATTGACATATTACCATCACTTACCAGAACACCCCTATCGAAACTAAAATCAACTGATACCTGAACCCACATGTTTATCCGAAATACATTACTACGAAACTTCTTTCTGCGAATATGCATAAAGCGCATACAGGGAAAAAATGGAGGAAAATAGTCGAAATACATTCGTGAAAGTAATATGAATCAAAGGATAGCAAAATCCTGCGAATTTAACAGTAAAGAAAAAATCAAACTGCATGTTGTCTCCCACGCGTGTTAATCACTCCGTCTCAGGAATCCAGTTTGTCAACTCCATCAACGTTTTCGCCGTGTTCTGTCTGTTTGTTTAGCTAATTATCACTTTAGTGAAGTGACCACTTATGTGTAGAGATGATCTATTATATCGTAGTTATACTTCCTATAATAACATAATCAACTATTTTATGTAGCTTTATTGGTTTTATAAACAAGAGGACACGTAAATGAGAAGATATAGAGAAGTATAGATCATATCTGATTAAATAAAAAAATGCTCTGACCGAGTATATCGAGATCCTCACTATCTTCCACACATATTTTATTATGTGATAGTTAGAAAAAAAAATGGAGTGGGGAGTCGAGGCTGTAAATAGCATAAGAATCAAAGCGTAATAGTAGATCTAATAGAATCATTCATCTATTACGGTCGCATTGGAGAGGAATCAAACCACAATAATGAATAATGAAGAGAGTGTACATATTCATAAAAATTATGAATTAATATATTTTGTTAAAATGTGTGATCACCAACCTAGTTATTGAATAATGGTATTTTGATATGTAAAAACAGCAAAACAAGCAACCAAAGCAAAAAAATTACATTGTTATAGTACCCATGTTTATAATCAATACTCCAAAATAAATATAATAATAAAATGGTATAGATATAATAATATAATAATTAGGATTCAATATAATATTCACCAAAATTAATATAATTTTTTATTATCCTTATAATATAAATACAATCAACAAATTTATATCAATTAATTATCGTCTTTATTATACCATCTAACAACTACTCAGCAGATAGCAATAGCACATTCATGCCAATAACAAAATATGAAAAACAAAAAAATTAAATAACAATAGCATAAAACAAATATACAATAAACTCAGGTTAGTTTTGTTTAATCCCAATAATTCTTATCCCTTTACACCCACACCATTATTCGTCCTTCCCCTTCGCCTTTGCCCATTAAATGCACCGACGTGAAAAAAATAGTGGTAGTTTGTTTATCCCAATTATTCTTAGCCCTTACATTCACACCCATTACCCTTATACCCACACCCATTATTCATTTCGTCTTTACCTTAAAAAAAAGGTAGAGTGTTTATTCCCATTACTTTTTAATCCATTATATCCACACCCATTATTCTTACCCCTCACATCCACCCCCCATTATCCGCTTTCCCCTTCCCCTTAACCCACAAAATCCACCGACGTCAGCGGGTCCACCACAGGCCATTCTGGGTATTCGGACACCGGGGCATATCCGCATATCCGCACCGGATTAGCGTCACCGGCGGAGAGATAAGGGGCGCGTGATTCCCGTCCCTCGCTCGAGAATTTCCCCGAAAAAGGGAGAAAGTTTCGGCACAAGAAAGCACAGCTGGACGTGGTCGCTGTGGATGTGTGGATTGGGAAGTGTGCGGTGACGTGTGGATAAGTGTGTGTAAGTGTGCGTGTGTGTGTGTGAAAGCGTGAGTTTGATATTAGGTGTAAATTTTGGGTGTCAGTGTTCGTGTATGTGAAAGTGTAAGTATTGTTTTAAATGTTAATCGTAATATCTAGTTTATAAGTGTTCGGTGTAGTGTGAAAGTGTGAAAGTGTGAGTTTGATATTGGGTGTAAAATTTGGGTGTTCGTGTTCGGTGTGTATAAGTGTGTATGTGAAAGTGTAAGTATTGTTTTAATATTAATCGTAATATCTAGTATTAATATTAAGTAATATCTAGTTATAAGTGTTCCGTGGTAGTGTGTGTGTGTGAAAGGGTGTGAGTTAAGTTTTGATATTAGGTGTAAAATTTGGGTGTCAGTGTTCGGTGTGTATAAGTGTGTTCATTTGAAAAGTGTGAGTGTTGTTTTAATATTAATGTGAATGTTTAGTTATAAGTGTTCGGTGGTAAGTGAAAAGTATGTGAAAGTGTGAGTGTTAAGTGTTAATCTTTAATATTAGGTGTTCGGTGTTACGTGTAAAAGTGCTGTCACACTAGCACTTTTTTCCGTCAATTTTTTGCAATTTTCTGAAATTTTGTCCATTTTTGAGCGAATTGTCGATTTTCCAGGCAGACGATAATGATCATTTCCGTCTGAAAACCTTTCCGTCAACTTTTTCAGCCAAGCAAAGTCAAATCAAGAGTTATATTCGAGAATGTAAGTATTTATGTTACATAAAATTGTAAAAAAAAAAGACGGAAAAGGTGTAGTGTGACAGCACCTTAGGTGTTTGGTGTAACGTGTAAGTGTTTGGTGATAAGTCTAAGTGTTTGGTCTTGTTTAAGTCGTAAGTGTAAATGTTAGGTGAACGTGTAATGTGTACGTGATAAGTGTGAGTATAATTGTATATTAGGTGTACATGTAAGTGTATGTGTAAATGTCAAGTGTAAATGCAAGTATAAGTAAGTGTGTGTGTGTATATGTACAAGACGTGTATGCAGCTAGACATGCAGATACACAAGCTGTTAAAATGTTCGTCTGTGTACGTGCGTGTCTGTGTCTGTACAGATAAACACGGAGACACAAATCAAGACATAATTTGAATAAAGGAAAAAGGCAAATTTTAAATGTACTCTTAGC
>NW_020871094.1:1522497-1542497 GCF_003789085.1 Penaeus vannamei
ATACAATTAACTGGTGCAGCTAATTAGGAATGAGAATCAGATATTAGAATTAACAATACTGGGAGGTTAATTTAAGGAATGAGGAAATCATTCTAATCTAGAGACAATACTGGGAGGATTAATTAGAAACAAGAATCATCTAATTAGAGACAAAAACTGGGAGAGTTAATTAGGAATGAGAATCATCTAATTTAGAGACAATACTGGGAGGTTAATTAGGAACAAGAATCATCTAATTAGAGACAATACTGGGGAGGTTAAGAAATTAGGAGTGAGAATCATCTAATTAGAGACAATACTGGGAGTTTAATTAGGAATGAGAAATCATCTAATTAGAGACAATATTGGGAGGTAATTAGGTGAGAATCATCTAATTAGAGAAAATACTGGGGAGGCTAATTAGGAGACAATAGAGAATTGAATCTAATTAGAGACAAATGAGGAGGAATTAGGAACAAGAATCATCTAATTAGAGACAAACTGGGAGGTTAATTAGGAGTGAATCATTCTAATTAGAGACAATTACTGGAGGTTAATTTAGGAATAGAATCATCTAAATTAGAGACAATACTGGGAGGTTAATTAGAAGAGAGGATCAGGTCTAATTAGAGACAATACTGGGAGGTTATTAGGAACAAGGATCATCTATGAGAGATAAAGGGGAGGTTAATTAGGAGCGAGAATCATCTAATTAGAGACAAACGGGAGAGCTTAATTAGGAAACAAGGAATAAAAATCACCTAATTAGAGACAATACTGGGAGGTTAATTGGAATGAGATCATCTAATTAGAGACAATAACTCCTTGGGGTTAATTAGAACATAAGAATGCATCTAATTAGAGACAATACTGGGAGGTTAATTAGGAACAAGAAATCAGGCTAATTAGAGATAAAACTGGGAGGTTAATTTAGGAACAAGAATTCATCAATTAGAGACAATTGGGAGGGTTAATTAGGAACGAGAATCATCTTAATAGAGACAAACTGGAGGTTAATTAGGAAGAATCATCTAATTAGAGACAAATACTGGGAGAGTTAATTAGGAATGAGAATCATCTAATTAGAGACAATACTGGGAGGTTAATTAGGAATGAGAATCATCTAATTAGAGACAATACGGAGTTAATTAGGAATGAGAATCATCTAATTAGAGACAATATTGGAGGTTAATTAGGAACAAATCATCTTAATTAGATACAATATTGGAGGTTAATTAGGAACAAGAATCATCTAATTAGAGACAATACTGGGAGGTTAATTAGGAATGAGAATCATCTAATTAGAGACAAATACTGGGAGGTTAATTAGGAATGAGAATCATCTAATTAGAGACAATACTGGGAGGTTAATTAGGAATGAAAATCATCTAATTAGAGACAATACTGGGAGGTTAATTAGGAACAAGAATCATCTAATTAGAGACAATACTGGGAGGTTAATTAGAGGAAACAAGAATCATCTAATTAGAGACAACTGGGAGGTTAATTAGAATTAGAGACAATAGGAGGGAACAAGAATCATCTAATTAGAGACAAAACTGGGAGGTTAATTAGGGCGAGAATCATCTAATTAGAGACAATATTGGGAAGTTAATTAGGAATGAGAATCATCTAATTAGAGACAATACTGGGAGGTTAATTAGGAATGAGAATCATCTAATTAGAGACAATATTGGGAGGTTAATTAGGAACAAGAATCATCTAATTAGAGACAATATTGGGAGGTTAATTAGGAATTGAGAATCAGTTAATTAGAATAATATATTGGAGGTTAATTAGGAACAAGAATCATCTAATTAGAGACAATATTGGGAGGTTAAGTTAGGCTATTAGGAGAATCATCTAATTAGAGACAATACTGGGAGGTTAATTAGGAACAAGAATCATCTAATTAGAGACAATATTGGGAGGTTAATTAGGAATGAGAATCATCTAATTAGAGACAATACTGGGAGGTTAATTAGGAATGAGAATCATCTAATTAGAGTTGGAGGTTAATTAGGAATGAGAATCATCTAATTAGAGACTAATTAGAGATCTAAATTAGATACCTGGGAGGTTAATTAGGAATGAGAATCATCTAATTAGAGACACAACTGGGAGAGTTAATTAGGAATGAGAATCATCTAATTAGAGACCAATTGGGAGGTAATTAGGAAATCAGAATCATCTAATTAGAGACAATAGCTGGGAGGTTAATTGGAGTGAGGAATCATCTAATTAGATACAATACTGGGAGGTTAATTTAGGATGAAATCATCTAATTAGATACAATAACTTGGGAGGTTAATTAGGATGAGAATCATCTAATTAGG
The DNA here is from genome assembly GCF_003789085.1 of Penaeus vannamei. NCBI lineage: Eukaryota > Metazoa > Arthropoda > Malacostraca > Decapoda > Penaeidae > Penaeus > Penaeus vannamei. Next base: position 1,524,813 of record NW_020871094.1, read on the forward strand.
ATGACAATATTGGGGAGGTTTAATTAGGAATGAGAATCATCTAATTAGAGACAATATTGGGAGGGGGAACAATTATATGGGAGGATAAATTAGGAACAAGAATCATCAAATTAGAGACAGATAACTGGGAGGTTAATTTAGGAACAAGAATCATCTTAATTAGAGACAAAACTGGGAGGTTAATTAGGATGAGAATCAGATAATTAGGATACAATACTGGGAGGTTAAATTAGGAATGAAGAGAATCATCTAAATTAGAGAACAAAACTGGGGAGGTTAATTAGGAGTGAGAATCCTCTAATGAGAGACAATATTGGAGGTTAATTAGGAATAAAAGTCATCTAATTAGAGACAAAAACTGGGAGGTTAATTAGGAACAAGAATCATCAAATTAGAGACTAATACTGGGAGGTTAATAGGAGTGAGAATCATCTAATGAGAGACAATATTGGGAGGTTAATTAGGAATAAAAGTCATCTAATTAGAGACAAAACTAGGGAGGTTAATTTAGGAACAAGAATCAGCTAATTAGAGACAATACTGGAGGTTAATTAGAGTGAGAATCATCTAAATTAGAGACAAACTGGGAGGTTAATTAGAAATGAGAATCATTCTAAATTAGAGACAATACTGGGGAGGTAATTAGGAGAGAATCATCTAATTAGAGACAAATACTGGGAGCGTTAATTAGGAGAGAATAGCTAATTGAGAGCTGGGAGGTTAATTAGGAATGAGAATCCTCTAATTAGAGACAATATTGGAGGCTAATTAGGGGAGTTAATTAGGAATGGAGAATCATCTAATTAGAAGACAATATTGGAGTTATTAGGAACAAGAGATCTATTACCTTTATGTCAGTTACCAGAACAACACGGGAACACTTACAATGTCAGTTACTTGGGTGAAGCTCGACGTCCTCTGGTGAGTAACCTCTGGGCAGCGCAACCTGTGTGGTACGCGTGGTGTAGTGTGTGTGTACGCGTGTGTGTGTACGCGTGTGTGTCTGTACGCGTGTGTGTGTACGCGTGTGCTGTGTGCGCGTGTGTGTGTACGCGTGTGTGTGTACGCGTGTGTGTGTACGCGTGTGTGTGTACGCGTGTGTGTGTACGCGTGTGTGTGTACGCGTGTGTGTGTGCTCGAGTTCTAATTACATGTACACGGAGCGAGAGTCAGAAAAAAAAATGTTCATTGACATTTGTGATGATGAAGGTATATAAATGCTGTATTTATTATTGATTCATATGTTTTTATATTACACACACCACACACACACACAACACACACACACGACACACACCACAGCACGACACACACACACCACACACACATTATATATATATATTATTAATATATATTATATTATATATATATATATTTATATATATATATATATATATATTACCACTACAATTATATATATATAATATATATATATATATATAATATATATATATATATATATAATTAATATATATATATATATATATATATATATATATATATATATATATATATATATATATAATATATATATATATAATATATATATATATATAAAATTCTGGGCTGTTAGTACAACACATCATCAGAATTCGCAAAACCAAGAGAACATCTCCATGTTTGGCTCATCATGGAAAGCCCTCTCTCTAATTCGCACATTTCAGTCCAGTTATAAATATTTAATTTCCTTAAAAAAGTAGGAAAGCTTGTAGCGCCGTTTGCCTGGTCGCAGCAGCAGGTGGGGTCGCGAGCAAGGACGAAGCTCCTCCATTAACGGTGTGGAAACCTTCGCGTGTATATGTATACGTATATATGTATTACGTTTAAAAAAAAAAAAAAAAAAAAAAAAAAAAAAAAAAAAAAAAACAATAAAAACACAAAACAAAAGAAAAAATTAACAAAGAAAAAAATTAATAATACTATAGTTCATATTATTATGATATACTTATATTGATATTACATTATGATATATTACTATTAGTTACTAGTAATACTTCATTGTAGTATATACTTATTTGATATACCCTATTTATATTATGTGTGTTTGTGTATGTTATGGAATTAACTGCATGTTGATATACGTTAAACAGTAAATACCATCGTAGGTGTACTGTGGTTACTAGTCATGAGTTCTATGTAATTAATATCACACACGCATACACATCGTGTTGTGTGTTGGTGTGCTCTGCTTACTAGTGTGATGTGTGTTGCATCTATTACTATTGTATGTATGCGTGATGAATCTCTCTCATCTCACTTTCTCACTTTCTCGTTCTCCCTTCTCTACTTTCTCTCTTCTTGTTTCCTTCGGTCTTTCTCTCTAACTGCGTTCACTCACCACCTCTAGCGGTTCCTCTCTCTTACATCTCTTCTCTTCCTTGCTCTCTCTTGCCTCCTTCCTCTCTCTCTCTCTCTCTCTCTCTCTTCTCTTTCTCTCCTTCCTCTTCTCTGCGTGCTCTCTCTCCTCTCTCTCTCTCTCTGCTCTTCCTTGGCTTTCTCTCCTCTCTCTCTCTTTCTCTCTCTCCACTTCCCTACTTTCTTCTTTTACATTTGTTTACTTTTTATATATTATATAGTGATATTATACTAATATAAGTCTTAGTGATAGTTAATAGTATATATATATATCATAGTATATATATATATCCGCTATATTTTTACTATCTTCATGTATACTGTATATTGCTGTTTACTTAGAGTGTATACACACACACATTCACTACACACACACTACCATACACTACACACACACTCTACATCACAGCACACACACACCACCACACCACCTTACATAATAGTATATTATATATATCTGTTTCTGTATACTATTAGTAGAGATATTACTTATTAATTATATTACTCATAAGTTATATATGTATGTATCGTATATGTATATCTATCCTTATCTATTATCTAATCTATCTCTTATGATATATGTATTATATAATATTTATTATGTATACATTGTTACTATATTATTCTAAGTTATTAATTATGTATGTTACTACTTCTATGTATAATTATATATATAAATACTATAATATATGCTATAATATATACATATATATATAATTAGTTTTCATATTATATATTTATTATAATTATATTATTATTAGGTTATCTTATTATTTATTATATGTGAGTGGTGCGTGTGTTGTGTGTGTGTGTGTGTTGTGTGTGTGTGTTCGTTGTGTGTGTGTGGTGTCTGGTGTGCTGTGTTGGTGTTGTGCGTCGTGTGCTATTCCTATTCTACTATATTTATATATCACTGATAGTATATGTTCTATATTGTATATATATATATATACTATATGGTAAATATATATATATATTATATTCATGTTACAATGATATATGTGTGTGTGTGTGTGTTGTCGTGCTCGTGTATATTATCATGTTTATCTATCTAATCTAATCTATCTATCATATATTTATGTACACCCCACACTACATCCACATCACCACACCATCTCACACACAAGCGTCTCACACACTCCAGCGTCACACACACACCACTGCCACATACACACACACACACTATCAGCATGCACACACACTACATCATCTACACAATCACACACACACACACAACAACTACTACACACACACCACAACACATACACACACACATCACAATCCGTGTAATATATATATTATATATACTATATATATATATTATAGATATATATATATATATATTATGTGTGTATATATATGTGTTGCGTATGTATGGTGATGTATATGTATATAGACACTACACACCACACACACACACCATCACACACGACACACACTATCTCATTAAAACACACTCACACATCCACACACAACCACATCACACACATCACTACGCCACACCATCCTCATTATACACTACACATCTACACACAGCGCACACACACACAACTCACACATCACATTACACAGCGTCATAAATCACACCACACACACCCACACACACACACACAACACACATCACACACACCACACCCACACTCTAGCGACACACTATCCACCTCTTACACATCTCATACTTAGAGATATATAATTGATATTCATTATATTGTATTCTGTATATATATAATTATATATATAATTATGTATGTAGATGCATATATATTATATATGTATATCAATGTTATAACATTTAGCTGTATTATATAGTTTATTGAGTATGTACACTTATACACATATATTAATTTTTAGTACATAACATATATGTTGCGGTACTATATTATATATTAGTATAGTATATATACTATTATTATCATTAGTATATTACTAGTTACTATCTACTTATTTACATACTATATATATCTTATAGTTACTGTATATCTATATTAAGTTTGAGTGACTATGTTATATATATGTTACTATGTATTACTGTTCTATACCATTGAGTCTATATATATTAAATATTACTATATCTCTTAGTTCTATATATTTACTATTATTATATGTGTGCGCCTGTGCTGTGTGTGGTGTGCTGTGTTGGTTGTCTTGTGTGTGCTGTTTGTGTGTCTGTTGTGTGCGTGTGTGGTGTTGTGTGCGTGTGTGTGCTGTGTATGTAATACTATATATATACTATATAATACCAGTATACTAATATATCTACAATATAAATAATAAATATAACTCATATTATTATATATTATATATATATATATACATATATTAATATAATATTATATTATATATATAAATATATATATATATATACATAATATAATTTTATATATATATATATATAATATATATATATATATAAGTATATTTATAAATATATATATATATATATATATATATATATATATATATATATACTATATATATAATATATATATATATGTATATTATATATAATATTATATATATATATATATAGATTTAGAAATAGAATAGATAGATCAGATAGGCTTAAGATTCGATACACACACACACTACACACACACACCTACACCCAGCATCCCAACCAACACATGCCTATTATGGTATATATAAGACACAACAACATAACATAACATTTACATACATACATATATAAATATAATCTAATATAATATAATTATATATATAATATTAATATATATAATATGTAAATATTCAAACACATAACACCACAAATTGCACATCACACAAATAACAACACACACACAACACACCACCACACACACACACATACCAACCACCAACACCACACGACACACCACACACACATCACACACACACACCCACACACAGAAGTATATTATACGTATTACATACAATAATAATTATATTATATATAGTTAATAGCACACAATGAACTAACATATATAGATATACTATCATATATCATACTATACTCAATGCAGTAATATATAAGTACAATATAATCATTATATAACTAATAATAAGATAATATAAACTTATACATAATATAAGTAGTCATATATACACATCAGCAGTATATATGCATTTAATGATACATACTACTAATCAATATCAATATATATACATATACAATTACATAGCAAGATAACTAGTATTATATATAGTATTACTACGTAGTATAGTAGCAGGAGTGAATTATTATTATATATATTTATGTATATATTATATATGTACATATAGTAGTGCGAGCAGCGAGCGAGCGAGCAGCGAGCCACACACACACACAACACACACAACACACACACACACAGCAGCCACACACACAACACACACAACACAACACACCCACACACACCCACAGACCACACAACACACCAGAGCGACCTGAGAACGCGAGCGAACCAACATCAGCCGACCACACACACTACACACACACACATCACCACCACACACACCACACCCACACATACAACACACACACAACACACACACAGCGAGCGAGCACAGGCGACACACCACAACCACACACACACACAGCTATGAGTGAGTATATAGATAGATGAGTATACGCTACTATATACTATATACTATACTAATAATCATATATGTATGTGTGTCGTGTGTGAGTTGTGTGCGTGTGTGTGACGTGTGGTGTAAGTGTGTGTGGTGTCGATAGCTAACAATATCGACTGTATAATATACATATATGATACCTAATACACAGCACACACATACTAAATTACACTAAATACACATAATACTAGAGCGTGAAGCGTAACTATGATAACTGATATAATACACTATATAGTGGGTGGTGGCTGTGACCAGGCAGCAGCGAGCACACACTGTGGCTCACGGATTCAAACAACTTGTGTATGTGGAGCCTAATGTGTAGTGTGTGAAGTAGTGTGATCTGTGTGTGTGTGTGTGTAATATATAATATATATATAATATATAATATATACTCAAGTCATATAGTAATATATATATATTTATACTACATATCTATATATGCAACATAATACTATGCAAATACACACAACATCAACACCACACACACAACACACACACACACACACACCACACACAACACCAACAAACACACACCACATATATATAATAAAAACTTAGAGTGATGATGAGTGAACTATATATAGTGAGTGAGTGAGTAGGTATAATTAGCTATTATATAATAAACTCCATACAATATAATATATATATATATAGGTAGTGAGAGCTGAGAGGTGAGTAAGGATATATAATAGTACACTCGGAGCAGATACAGGTTATTATATTATTAATAAGTATAATATATAAATAAATAATTAAATATATATATACATATATATCGTATATATATCAATATACAAAAATATATATAAATATATAATCATATATAATAAAATAATTATAACAAATGATACGATAGTAATAATATAAAAAATTATAAATAATAAATCTATTATAATATATATATATCACATAATACATACAGACATACATATATTTATTATATATATATATATTTATATATATATCTAATAAAAAATATACTATAAATTTAATATATAAATATATATACATATCATGTACACACACACACACACACACACACATATATATATTATATGTGTGTGTGTGAGGCGATGTGTGATGACAATATATATACACACATAGAATATTACTGTGGTAATGAGTTGTCATTACCATCTGATAAATTTACGAGTATTTATTCTACATATCTAATATATCTATTATATAATCTATATCGTGAGGTAATCTATATATCTATATTCTATATCTATATCTTATATCTATATCATCTATCATCTATTCTATCTATTCTATCATCTATCTATCTATCTATCTATCGATCGTACTAGTAATATATATATATATAATATTGAGTCATTATGGTATATTACATTCATTGCCACTTTATATACAAATCTCATACAATCAACTATCAGAGCTACTTATTTATTTATATTTATTATATATATATATATATATATATATATATATATATATATACACAATATATATATATATATATATATATATATATATATATATATAATATATATATTATATATATATATATATATATATATATATATATATATATAATATATATATATATATATATACTATATATTATGTACGTATGGGTGAATGTGTGTGCGTGTGTTTGTTTATGAGTGTATTAATATCCATGGCGCGAAAGATATAACTAATAATTACACCCAATGAAACTATTAATGTATTACATTACTAGTTCCCTTTGCTGGAAAGTAAGAGGATGTGTTTTCTTGTTTCAATTACAGACTGGTGATAGAAAAAAACACAAAGAAAGATGCGTTATTTCTTAAATGACGACGATAACACGTGTAAGATCCTGAAGAAATTTATTAAGGAATTTATTAGCGGATCTAATTTCCTATTTCTAATGAGACGCCGTGGAAGTCACAAAGGACTGCCAGAAAGCATTATATCAGTAATATCATAGGAGTCATTATGATGAGACGACTACGCTCTTTAGCAAACCTCAGCTTTGCTAAAATCACCGAAAGTTCTTTTTTATCAAATTCTCCCTGACGTCACGCTGCCCAACTTAGCATAATTACAGCAGCTAATTGCCCGAAGAGCCTCCAGAGTGGCAGGTAAACTTCTCATCAACATACTTATTACGGCTGTCCTTGTTACACGTGCCCAAGGTTTGTATCTGCTAATTTCCTCCCAAAGGCCTATTGGTGGAACTAATCGGCGGTTCCTCTCGGAGATCTGGTTCCTGTGTGGGGTTTCTTGCTCTGAGGATGCTCTAGGGACTTGACAAGTGATTGTCAGTGACACGCAATATTACCAAGCGTCATCTGCCACACCTGCTTGTCATGGATTCGTCTCCGCACCTGTAGACGAGAGTAATATATACCTTGCTTATAGCAGCCGTTCTGATTACCAGAAACACCTGTATAACAGCTGTCTCAACCTTTGATGAATTAGGGCGGTTCCGACGCATGTTATTTACACCTTTTACTAAATCTAGAATTTTATATTGTCTTTTGATGGCCGAGGGGCACGCTCAGGTGCGCGCGCTGCCCCGCCTCCTTCCTCGGGGCACGAGGGCTCCCGCGCGCGCTCAGCGGCTTCGGGGCGACTGGCTGCCTCGCCCCGCGCTCAACTGGAGGAGCTGCTCTCGGTTATTGAATGCATTATTCTGGATCGGGAACCAGTATGGTGTTCCCGGGCCGTAATTGAGGCGTCGCGAGGCCGGATCGGCAGGCGAGGCGGGCGCGGAGCTGGATCAGCCCGGCCGGCGGGTGTTCGGGTCGGGAGCGGTACGCGGGTCGAGCGGCTGAACAGCTACCGCAGTGCGGGGCGTGGCCGTGCGGCTGCTCCGCCAATGGGGCGCCGGTGGTGGCGGGAGCCAGGAGAGCTGGCCACCGCCGCCGCAGTCACTGTCCGGCCACCGCGGTGATCGCACCCGCCATGACGCTCGACCCCCGGCCCCCAGTGCCCTCGTCGCCTCCGCCGCCCGCCGCCTCCGTCATGGCTGAGCCCCGCCCCGGCCCCCTCTCCTCCCTCCCCGCCTCCCCAGCGCCCTCCGCCGCCCACACTTCCGGTGTCTTCGCTGGCCGCGGCGTCGGCGCTGTCGATGGTGCCGCGGGCGTCCGCCTTCACGGCCGTGTTCCCCTCCGTGGGGCGCGCGCCGCTGCCTGACCTTGCGGCGCTCAACCTGGCGGCCTTCGAGTCCTACCTGGCACTCTCCGGGCTCTCGCGCCTCACGCAGCCGCGCCCGTCCGACGCCCTCGCGTCCTCCAACAAGAAGTTCGACTTCTCGCGCCTGGCGGAGAGCGTGTCCGAGGGCGAGAAACGCCCCAGTGGCGCCACACCTCCGCCGCCTCCCGCGGTGTCGGCGGCGGCAGCGGCGACGGCGGCTGCCAACCTGGCGCAGGTGGCGCCGCTCATGTCCTCCGTCAGGTCGCTTCCGCTCCTCGCCGACACGTACCCTCTGCTCCTCAACCCCCTCTACCAGTCCATGCTGGCGCAGCAGCAGCAGCAGCAGCAACAACAGCAACACCAGCACCCTCCCCTGGGGTACCGGCGGGCGACCGGGGGGAGAGGGCGGGCGCCCAGACCAAAAAAGCAGTTCATCTGCAAGTACTGCAACCGGCACTTCACCAAGAGCTACAACCTCCTGATCCACGAGCGCACGCACACCGACGAGCGGCCCTACACCTGCGACATCTGCGGGAAGGCCTTCCGGCGCCAAGACCATCTGCGAGACCACAGGTGAGTGGAGTATGAGCTCAGGTAGCGACCTCGGGGGCATTCCAGGGCCTCCTCTCGGGGACACCCAGGGAAGACACCCACGGGGACACCCTCCACCCACGGACGCTGTCACCCCACACGAACTCCAGCGGCATCGCATTCCGTTTGGGTAGAACGAACCTTGGAGGTCTATCGCAACGAGGGTAACGAATTACCACTCCACTATTTAATGAGAGTATTGACTCCAACAAACTGCAGTAATGCTTGAAGGTGTTAACATGCAAACCGTCTATTTACGAGCGTGAGAGGGAATAAGATACTTTCATACAGACGATAAGAGTAATACGATATATTGCAGTAACTGATAAATTTTGCTGATATAAAAGGCATTATTGGGTATTGTTATAGACATATTTTGAGACAGAATAGGCCAAAAATATTTTATTTGCAGATATTAGCTCAAAATTAAATAGACGACGATGATCATGACGGTCGCAATACACAAATACAAAAATATGACTAATAGATTAAAGACAAAAATATTATGATACAGTTTTACTAATGGAAGCAATAGTTACAAGGAAGATGCATATACGACGAATGGTAACAATAGAGAAACAGCTATTAATTCTAACTTGTAATAGTCGAAACAAAAATGATAATGGGAGACAGTGATGACTAGATGTTAAATGGTAACTGTGAAAATAAAGATTATTATGGTGTCTCATGATGATAATAGTGATGATGCTAATGATGATATTGATGATTATGACGATGATGATAATTATCTTGATAATGGTAATGAGGGTAATCGATACAATGATGAAATTAATAACAATGATAGTGATGATAATGATAATAATGATGATGATAACAATAACAATGATAATATTTACAACAACAATAATAATATTAACAACGAAAATGATAACAATAGTAATAATAACAACAATAACAAAAGTAATGGTAATGATAAAGGTAGATATGAAATTAATGATAATGATGATAAGGATAATGATAAAAATAATGATAATGATAATAATAACAATAATGATAATAATAATGTTAATGATAACATAATGTTAATGATAATAATAATTATAACAATAGCAATAATAATGATAACATAAATAATGATAACAATGATAATGATCATAATAATAATAATTATAATAATGATAATGATAACAATAATAATTATAATGATAATAATAGTATTTATAACAACAATAATGATAATGACAATAATGATTATAACAATAACAATGATAACGATGAATATAATAATAATGATAATGAAATGATAATAATTATAATGATTAAGTAATGATAATAATAATAATAACAATAAGAGTAAAAATAATAATGATAATGATAATGGTAATAACAATAACACTAATACTAATACTAATACTAATAATACTAATAATAATAATAATAATAATAATAATAATATAAATAATAATGATAATAATAATAATAATAATGAATAATTAATAATAATGATAATAATGATAATAATAATAATAATAATAATAATAATAATAATAATGATAATAATAATAATATAATAATAATGATAATAATAATGATGATTATGATGATAATAATAACAATAATGATAATAATGATTGATATTAATGATGATAATGATAATAATAAAGAAGATATGATAATATGATAATAGCAATGGTGATAATAATAATAATAATAATGATAATTAATAATGAAAGACAATAATAATGATGATGATGATAACAATAATGATGATAGCAATGGCGATGACAATGATCTTAATGGTAATGATGATAATGATAACAATAATAATAATGATAATAATGATAATATTAGTGATAATAGTAATAATGATAATGATAATAGTAATAATAATGGTAATAACAACATTGGTAATAATAATGATAATAATAATAGTAATAATGATAAAAATGATAATTGTAATAATGAAAATCATGAAAATGGCAGTGACAATAAAGGTGTTAATGATAATAATATTGATAATGCCAGTTATAATGATGATGATAGCAATATTGATAATGAAATAATTAGTAGTAATAATAATGATAATGATAAGGCTAATCATAATAATAGTAATATTATCATAATAATAATATAGTATAATAATAATAATAATGATATAATAATAATAATAATAATAATAATATAATGATAAAATAATAATAATAATAATAATAATAATAATAATAATAATAATAATAATAATAATAATAATAATAATAATAATAATAATAATAATAATATCATAATGATAATGATAATGATGACAATGATAATATGGTCATTAGCATGGTCATTATTATTCTTGTTGTTAATATCAGTATCATCACTATCATTGATGTTAAATGATGAGTGATAATGACAATTATCATTGTTATTATTATTATTATTAGCATTATTGATATCATAATTTTCATCATTATGATTATCATCATTATCATCATCATTATAACGGTAATTGTCAATATTGCTTTTATTATTAACATTATTATCATTACTATAATTGTTGTTTTAATAATTGAAGATATTCGTTAACACCATTATTACTGTTACTATTATTATTATCATTATCATGCTTACTAATATCATTATTATTATCATTATCATTATTGTTATTATTATTATTTTTTTGTTAATATTATCATTATCATTATCATCAGTATCGTTATCAATGCCCTTGTTGTTATTGTTGTTATTATTATCATTATTGTTATTATTATTATATATTATTATTATTATTATTATTATTATTATTATTATTATTATTATTATTATTATTATTATATTATATCATCATCATCATCATCATCATTATTGATATTATCATTATTATTATTATCATTATTATTATTGTTATTACTGTCATTATCATTGTTGTTGTTGTTAATATCATTATCATTATCATTATTGTTGTTATTATTACTGTTATCATTTACTGATATTCATTATTATTATCATTATTATTATTATTATCATTATTATTATTATTATTATTATTATTATTATTATTATTATTATTATTATTATTTTCATTATTATCATCATCATCATCATCATCATCATCATTATCATTATCATTATTATTATCTTTATTATTATTATTATTATCATTATTATTATTATTATTATTATTATCATTATCATTCTGTCATTATTATCATCATTATCATTTTTCTTTCCATTACTGTTATCATGATCATTATTATCATTATTATTATTATTATTATTATTATTATTATTATTATTATTATTATTATTATTATTATTATTATTATTATTATCATTATTATTATTGTTATTATTATTATCATTATCATTTTATTATTATTATAATTATTATTATCATTATCTTTATTATATTATTATTATTATTATTATTATTATTATTATTATTATTATTATTATTATTATTATATTATTTATTATCATTATTATCATTATCATTATCATTATAATTATGATTATTATTATCATTATTATCATTGTTACTTTATCATTATTGTTATTATTATCATTATCATGATTGTCATTATGGTTATTACTACTATTACTATTATCATTATTATTACTGTATTTATTATTATTGTTATCATTATTTTCATCATCATCACGATCATCATTATCACAATTATTATTAAAGGTTTATGATTATTATAATTAACAATCTATTTTTCAGTTTATCTTTTTACTTATTTCTCATTTTTGTTATCTTTGATAGTATTGTTACTACTAGTACTGTAATTACTATTATCATCATCATCATCATTATTATTACTATCATTTCTATCTATTGTTATTGTTATTGTTATTACTTTTATTATCATTATTACTGTTTTTATTACTACAATGGTTGAAGCTATTACCCATGTTTTTTATTATTGTTATCATTATTATTATCAATATCATCATTATTATTATTAATATCATTATTATTATAAATTATTACCATGAAGATTATTGTTATTATCATTATGATTGTTATTATGATTATAATAATAATAATAATATTATTATTATTGTCATTATATTATCATTATTATTGTTATTATATTATTATTATCATTGTCATTATTATTATTATTATTATTATTATTATTATTATTATTATTATTATTATTATTATTATTATTATTTATTATTATTATTATTATTATTATTGTTATTATTATTAATATTATTATTATTATTATTATCATTATTATTATAATTATTATTATTATTAATTTCATTATTCTTATTATTATCATTGTCATTATCATTGTTATTATCATTCTTATACTTGTTATTATTGTGTTATTATCATTATTACTATTATCATTATCATCATTATCAGTTATATCACTATTATCATTATAAGTATCATTATTGGTGTTCCTGATATTGTGATTATTATGATAATTATCATTATTATTATCATTGTTGTTAATTTAGTATTATTGTAATTATTGTAATTGTCTTTTATTGTTTTTATCATTAATATTATTATTATAATTTTCATTATCATTATTACTATTATCATCATTATTATTAGTATTATTATTATCATCATTATGATCCATGTTATTATCAACATTATTGTTATCTTTATTGTTACCATTATTTCTATTGCTATTATTGATGTTATAAAGTGTACAATGAAAGTGATGATGAAAATAACTTAATATTGATGATGAAACTGATGATGGTGATGATAATAACAATAATGATAATGATAATAATAATAATGGTAATAACAATAATGGTAATAATTATAATAATGGTAATGATAATAGTAGTAATGATAATAATGATAATAAAACTAATGATTATAATTATAATGATAATAATGATAATGATAATAATGATTATAATGATGAAAAAAAATAATAATGATAATGATACTAATAGTAATAATAATAATAATAATAATATAATATAATAATAATAATAATAATAATAATAATAATAATAATATTAATAATAATAATAATGATAATAATAAAGATAATGATGATAACAATAATCATAATAATTATGATGGTGATGATAATGATAAGGAAAACAGTAATGACGATAATAATAATAATAATAATGAAAATAATGATAATAATAGAATAATATTGATAATGAAATAATGATAATAATAGTAATAATATTGATAATGAAAATAATGATAATGATAATGATGACAATAATGGTAATGATTATGGTAAAATTTTGATAATAACAATAGTAATGATAATGATAATAACTATGATAATTATAATAGTAGTACTAATGACAATAATAATGATAATGATAATGATAATAATAGTAATAATAATGATACTAGTAATAATAGAAATCATTATGATAATTGTAATGATAGTAATAATAATAGTAATGATAATACTAACAATAATGATGATAATGATAACTATGATAATAATGATGACAGTAATGTATTTATCTTTATTGTTATTGTTATAATTCTTAATACTATAATCATAATTTTGCCATTGTGATTGTTATTGTTATCATAATTGATATGAACATCATTATTGTTTTCATCGATCTCATTATCATTATCATTTTCATTATTATCATTAGTGGTTTTGTTTATATCATTATTATCATTATCATTATTATTATAATTATTTTTATTATATTTATTGTTATTTTTGTTACTAATATTGATATCTATTATCATTACTACTAATGTTAGTATCGCTATTATCGTTATCATTACCATTATTATCATCATTATTACTGTTATGATTAGTAGTATCAGTATCACCATTATTTCAATATTAGCAGTGGTAGTAATGTATCTATTGGTGTTATTACTGCTATTTTCATTATTATTATTACTTTTGTCTTTTTATCGTCGTCATTCTTATTTATACAATAATAATGATGATTATGATAATGATAGTGAAATGATGATAACAGTAATAATGAATATAACAATTATCATCATTGATATGATTGCTATTATCATTATTATTATTATTATTATTATTATCATTATCATAATTACTATTATTTCTATTATTATTATTATTATTATTATTATTTTATTATTATTATTATTATTATTATTATTATTATTATCATTATTATTATTATTATCATTATTATTATTTTTATTATTATTATTATTATTATTATTATTATTATTATTATTATTATTATTATTATTATTATTATTATTATTACTATTATCATAATTATCATTATTATCCTTATTATCATTATTCCTATTATCAGTCTCATTTTCATTGACATTAACATGTTGAAAAAAATACATCATTATCATTGATATTATCATCATTAGTATTACCATTATCACTATTGTATTAACATTATTGATGTCATCATCATCATTCTCATCAGCATTATCATGATCATCATTTTCATCAGTATTATTTGCAATGTTATCATGATTAACATAATGAGTATCATCATATCAATATCATTAACATTCTTTATCAGTCATTGCTCTTACTTTTTTTCAATCGTTAATCAAAATCTTGTCATGACTATCAGTGTCATTATTGTTACTGTCGTTATTGTCATATTTGGCACTGTGATTGTCATGGCAGATGTCATAAAATAGAAACACCAATGGCTGAATGCATTTCTGTTTGTTTTATTGATATTGTTGTTATTATGATCCTAATATCTTTATTGTTATTGTGATTGTTATCATTGTTATTATTTCTGTTATCATTGTCATTATTGTCATAATTATTTTCGAGATCGTCGTAATTATCATCGTCATTCTTCTTGTTATTATCATTATTTTAATTTCATTAATATTGTCTTCCATTTGTGTTGTTTATGTTATAGTTATAATTATTATCATTATAATTGTTATTTCTATTGTATTTGCTGTTGTTATTCTTGTTGATGTTATTATGATCATTATTAGAAGTATCATTATCATTCTCATCATCATAATTACAATCTTTCTTGTCTTTATCATTTTTATCATCATTATCATTATTATCATTATCATTGTTATCGTTAGTATCATGATCATTATTATTTTTATTTTTATGGTTATTTTCATTATTGTAATTTTCATTGTTATTACTATTATTATTATTGTTAATACTATTATTGTCATCATTGCTTTTATCATTATTATTATTATTGTTATTATAATAATCATTATTATTTTTATTGTCATTATTATCATTATCATCAATATCATTATCATCATTGTTATCACTATCTGTAGTAGTATCATTATTATCATCATTATTATCATCATTATTATTGTTATTATTTTTATGATGATGATTATTATTATTATCATAACTATCATGATCACCATCATGATTATTATCATTACTACTATTATTATCATTACTATTATTATTATTATCTTTATCATTATTGTTATTATTACTAACATGATCATTATTGTTATTATCACCATCAAAATCATCATCATTATTATTATTATCATTATTATTACCATTGTTATTATTTATTATCATCACAATTACTATTTTTTATCATCATTATTATTGTCGTTTTTATTAGCGGTATTATTACTTATTATTACTTTTGTCACTATTTTTGATATTATTATCTATTCTATTTGGCATTATCATTCTATTCATCATCATCATCTTTGTTATCATTATTAATATCAATTTTATTTTCATTTATATAATTTTTACCATTATTTTGTTATTATTATCACCATTATGAAGTTATCACCTTCATTATATTATTGTTATTATTATTATTATTATTATTATTATTATTATTATTAATATTAATATTATTGTTATCATTATTATCATGATCCTTATTATTATTGCTATAATTATTATAATTATTATCATTATTATTATGATCTTTATTATTATCATTACTATCATCATTATTATTATTATCATTGTCATCATCATGTTATTATCATTATCATTACTGATATTGTTAATATTCCTATTATTATTATTATTATTATTATTATTATTATTATTATTATTATTATTATTATTATATTATTATTATTATTATTATTAT
>NW_020871094.1:1547497-1569934 GCF_003789085.1 Penaeus vannamei
GTTGACACTTTCAACACCGGGAAAGTCGCGGGTTGAAGTCGTTGCTGGCTCGCGCGGGCGTGTGCTTCCCGGGTGTTCGTGTTTGCTTGCTTTGTCTTCTCATTAACACGCGCTCGCTTTGTTTGCGTTGGAGCTTGTTAGGAATCCGAGGTGTTTGGAGGTCTATAACTCGGAGGTGGGGCGTGGCTGTCTTCCCGCCCGTAGCTCCGCGCCGAATGCAGAGAGGGTCCGTGCTTGCAGCTGCTTGTAATTACAACGGACTGCGATTGTGATCTTGTCTCTCTCCCTCTCCTCTTTGTACACGTTTCGGTCTCGCGTTCCCGCTGACCCCAAGCACAGCCAACCGGAAACAGCATCGTATAGAACGAAGCGATAAAGTGATGAAAAATGAATTTCTGAAAATTAAAAAAAAGGGAAAACCGTGAAATTCGTTAGAGAAGAGACGCCAATGTTTTATACACAGTTGAGATTTATATACAGTTTGGTTTTTTCTCTTTACGTCGTGGTCTATTACTATTTTTTTTTATACGAAGTAGTAACGGCCGGGATTCGGTGTAAGGAGAAAAATAAGCTAT
The DNA here is from genome assembly GCF_003789085.1 of Penaeus vannamei. NCBI lineage: Eukaryota > Metazoa > Arthropoda > Malacostraca > Decapoda > Penaeidae > Penaeus > Penaeus vannamei. The sequence goes on from NW_020871094.1 coordinate 1,548,073, forward strand.
ATATATCTCAAAAGTATACAAAATATTAGCGTTTCGCAGGAGTATTACCCATTTCGTTAGGGTATGGGACGAGTACCTCATAAACATTTCTAATCAGACGTCGACACAACAGCTGGAGAAATAGATTCTACTCCTCGCTCATACCTTCCATTTTTTTTTTTCGATATAGACTCCGCCTACGAGTGCCGAGCTGCAACATGCACATGCGTTACCTACATGATTCATATGCAACATGCGAGGGGGAAAAAATATATTCATTAAGATTTTTAATTTACGAACCAGATATGAAGCAATCACTCGCAGAACGCTTTTAGGAAAATTACGGCCAATTTTTGATTCACGGTTTTGCTAGAATATCTATTATTTTCTGCTAGATAAACATTCCAATTTATTCATATGTAATCTTGATTGCATTTCCATTTCGGTGTATTAATTTCGATTCCGTTTAAAACGTGAAATCCTTTTCGTACGTTGAAAGATTTTCAGATACGTCAGATATGTCTTTTAATATTATTGTTATTGTTTTTATTATTATCATAATAATGATGAATAATAATAATTATTATTTTTATTTTATTATTATTATTATTATTATATTATTATTATCATTATTATTATTATTATTATTATTATTATTATTATTATTATTATTATTATTATTATTATTATTATTGTTATTATTGTTATTATTTATTATTATTATTATTATCATTATTATTGTTTTTATTATTATCATATCATTATTATCTTCATCACCATCATTGTTATTATTACTATTATCAATATTATTACTATTGTTATCATTATCATTATTAGCTTTGACGTTATTAGTGCTGTTATTGTTATCATTCTTATCATTACTGTAATTATCATTATTATCACTATTCTTCTTCTTGGTAAATGATAACGTCTTTTGGGACAATAAGGAATTTATTCTTATTATTCCAAAAGCATCGAAGAGAAACGAAGACGAGGAAAGTGATTCCTACTCTTTCTTCCTTCCTATTCTACCCTTTCTCCACCTCCTTACCTCCTCCTTTCTTCCCTCCTCCCTTCAACCCCCTTCATCCTCCTACCTCCACCCCCGCCCCAATCCTGCCATTCTCTACCGTCTCTCCTCCTCTTCCCCCTCCCTTCACCCCTCCTTCTCCCTCCTCCTCCTAGCCCCACCCTCCCCCTCCCTGTCATCCTCTACCGTCTCCTCTCCTCCTCCTTCCTCCCTTCACCCCTCCTTCTTCCTCCTCCTCCTAGCCCCCACCCCGCCCCCATCCTGCCATCCTTCCCTCTCTCTCCTCTTCCTTATCCTCCTTCTCCTCTCCCTCCCTTCACCCCCCTTCCTCCTCCTCCTACCCCCACCCTGCCCCCTCCCTTCAACCCCTCCTCCTCCCTGCCACTCCTCCTCCCTGCCATCCTCTTCCCTCTCTCCTTCACCCCTCTCTCCTCCTCCTCCTCTCCCCTCCTTCCTCCTTATCAATAATCCTTTCTTGTCCTGCCACCTGGGAATCCTTACTCCCACGTGTCTGTGTGTAAGTATCCTCAAGGCAGAGGTACACAACACGCGACCTGTGCTACCTGGGTATTCCCCGAGGTGGAAATCTGGAGCGAATCTGAAGGAGATGGCCAAAAAAGGACTCCAAATCTGGAGCGAATCTGAGGAGAAGCTGAGGAAGGAGAAAGGACTCCAAATCTGAAGGAGATGGCTGAGGAAGGACTCCAAATCTGAATGAAATCGCTAAGAAAGGATTTTTTCCCGATCAGTTTGAGGAAAATTCCGGTCGTGTTTTTGACGAGACTGTATGACGATAATGAGTGAAATATTTTGGAACGGGATTGGTGGGTAATGACGAGTAAAATGAGGATAATGAATGAGTATATTAATGAGGAACGGGATTGGTGGGTAATGACGAGTATATTTTGGAACACGAACGAGTGAAATATTTTGGAACTGAAATTTGGAACGGGATTGGTGGGTAATGACGAGTATAATGAGGATAATGAGTGAAATATTTTGGTGGGTAATGACGAGTATAATGAGGTGAGGAGGATGTTGTGTCTCGTGTGATTTATTTAGTATTGTTAGAGTAATTGTGATTGGAAATATAATGGGGTCTCGGATGATCACAGGTGGTATAATGACGAATCTGATGATTTTAGTAATCTGGATGATAGATTATTGAATCACACACACACGCACACACGCACAAAACAAACAAACACACACACAAACAGACACAAACACAAAATACAAACAAACACACACACACATACTCACACACACACACACACTCACACAACAAACAAACAGACACAAACACAAAATACAAACACACACACACACACACACACACACACATACTCACACACAACAAACAAACAGACACAAACACAAAATACAAACAAACACACATAAACACAAAATACAAACAGACACAACCCCCCTCATAACAAAACACACATTACTAGAGTCATTGCTCTCATGTTATTCTACAACTTCCCTCCACCAGATGACACAAACAGACACAAACACACACAAACAAAACACACATTACTAGAGTCATTACCTCGGCGGCCCCGAGATGAATACAAATCAACAAAAGCGATTGAAACGCAACTGGAATTCGTAAACAAATAAAGGAGACATTCCCCCCCCCATCGAGTTATTGTGGGTTGTAGGGAGAAACGAGAGGGATTTTGATGAGAATGTTTTTTTTTTTCATTTTTTTATTTATTTACTTTTTTTGTCTTTTTTCGGTTTTTCTTTTTCTTCTTTTTTTTTTCTTCTTTCTTTTTTTTATTTTTTTTTTTGTATTTTTTGTTTTCTTTTTTTTTCTTCTTTTCATTTTTTTCTTCTTGTCTTTTCTTTTTTTCTTCTTTTCTTTTTTTTCTTTTTTTTCTTTCTTTTATATTTCTTCTTCTTCTTTTCTTTTCTTTCTTATTTCTTCTTCTCTTTCTTCTTTCTTTTCCTTCTTTTTCTTTTTCTCCCTTTTCTTTTTCTTTTTCTTTCTTATTTTTTTCTCTCTCTTTCTCTTTCTTTCCTTCTTTTGCAGATCGTGTATTTGCAGATCGTGTACGTTTTGCAGATCGTGTACGTTTTGCAGATCGTGTACGTGTATCGTTTTTGCAGATCGTGTAGATACGTTTTGCAGATCGTGTACGTTTGCAGAGCGTGTGCGTTTTGCAGATCGTGTACGTTTTGCAGATCGTGTGCGTTTTGCAATCGTGTACGTTTTGCAGATCGTGTACGTTTTGCAGATCGTGTACGTTTTGCAGATCGTGTACGTTTTGCAGAGCGTGTGCGTTTTGCAGATCGTGTACGTTTTGCAGATCGTGTACGTTTTGCAGATCGTGTACGTTTTGCAGAGATGCAGAATCGTTCACATTCGTTCACATTCGTTCACATATATGAAAGAAAAATCAATGAACTAAGAAAAAGAGAAAAATAATTGGACGTTTTCCGTAAGCAACATTATTTAACGAGTAAGGAAAACCCGAGATTCATTTTGAGCAAAACTACAATATTATACCATAACTACATCCATACCATACCATACTGCAACATCATACCAAAACCACATCATACAAAACCACATCACACCAACCCACATCATACCAAACCCACATCACACCAAAACCACACCATACCCAAACCACACCATACCAAAACCACATCATACCAAAACCACACATACCAAACACATCATACCAAAACCACACCATACCAAAACCACATCACACCAAAACCACACCATACCCAAACCACACCATACCAAAACCATCATACCAAACCACACCATACCAAACCACATCACACCAAAAACACATCACACCAAACCAACCTTACCCAAACCACATCACAACCAAACCACATCAACCAAACCACATCACACCAAACCACATCACACCAAAACCACACCATACCCAAACCACATCACACCCAAACCACATCACACCAAAACCACATCACACCAAAACCACACCACACCAAAACCACATCATACCAAAACCACACCATACCCAAACCACATCACAACCAAACCACATCACACCAAAACCACATCACACCAAAACCACATTACACCAAAACCACACACCAAAACCACATCACACCAAAACTACACCATACCAAAACCACATACACCAAAACCACATTATACCAAACCACATCATACCAAAACACAATCACACCCAAACCACATCACACCAAACCCACACCATACCAAAACCACATCACACCAAAACCACATCACACCCAAACCACACCATACCAAACCACATCACACCCAAACCACACCAAACCCACATCACAACCAAACCACATCACACCAAAACCACATCACACCAAAACCACATCACACCAAAACCACATCACACCAAAACCACATCACACCAAACTACACCATACAAAACCACATTACACCAAAACCACATTATACCAAACCACATCATACCAAAACCACATCACATCCAAACCACATCACGCCAACCCACCATACCAAAACCACATCACACCAAAAACCCAACCAAACCATACCACCCAAACCCCATCACACCAAACCACACCATACCCAACCACACCATACCCAAACACACCATAAAACCCACACCATACCAAACCCACACCATACCCAAAACCCACACCATACCCAACCACATCACAACAAAACCACACCACACCAAACCCACATCACACCAACCCACACCACACCAAACCCACATCACCCAAACCCACACCATACCAAAACCACACCCACACCAAAACCACATCACACCAAAACACACCATACCAAAACCACATTACACCAAACCACATCATACCAAAACCACATCACACCAAACCACACCATACCCAAACCACATCACACCAAACCACACCACACCAAAACCACATCACACCAAAACCACATCACACCAAAACCACACCATACCAAAACCACATCACACCAACCCACACACCCAAACCACACCACACCAAAACCACATCACACCAAACACAACACCAACCCACACATCACACCCACACCACACCCAACCACACCCACACCACACCAAAACCACACCACACCAAAACCACACACACCAAACCACACCACCAACCACACACACCAAAACCACATCACACCAAAACCACATCACACCAAAACCACATCATACCAAAACCACATCACACCAAAACCACATCACACCAAAACCACCCAAAACCACATCACACCAAACCCAAACCCACATCACACCAAAAACACACCATACCCACACCATACCAAAACCACATCACACCAAACCCACATCACACCCAAACCACATCACACCAAAACTAACTACAGCCAGATATCACAGTGACGTCAAAGTGCACCTCACGTTCTGCTCTCTACTTGCAGGTGTTCGTATTATTGTACTGATAGTTACAGGTGTGAAAAAAGCAACAATAATAACAAATGGTAATAATACCACTACAGCTGCTACCGGTGCCGACACGAACACACATGCAGAAGGATCCTCGTGACCGCTGGTAGAATTGCACAGCTGACTTCCTTGTTGTTTTTTTTTTTTTTTTTTTTTTTTTTTTTTTAAGTGGTCTTTATTCGGAAGCTGCATAAGGACCGTTTTAGATTAGGGAATATTAATTTTGCTTATTGTAAAAAGAAAAAAAATGCTTATCGTAAAGAAAAAGCACACAACAAAATAACGATATTGATATTATTATTATTATCATAAAAGAAAAAGTGGAAATTCTCTGTGTCGTAAAAGCACCGAGGGAAAAAAAGCTATTAGTTTTATCACCATAAAAGAGAGAGAGAGAGAGAGAGAGAGAGAGAGAGAGAGAGAGAGAGAGAGAGAGAGAGAGAGAGAGAGAGAGAGAGAGAGAGAGAGAGAAAGAAAAAGTTACAACGCATGATTGCTGAAAATGTGTAGCTCTGACAAAAGTTCAATTACACACATCATATTTATAGAGATCCGTTACGTGACATAGCGGTTTACGTGAAAAAAAAAAATATTATTCATACGCTGAAACGTGTACCAGCGCTCGATAAGTTTTCACAAAATATATAAAGAGAAAAATATAACTCCTTGCATGTATTTATATAACTAGGAACCCCCACCGTGGTAGAGCAGCAAGAAGAGAGTAAAAAAAAAACATGCAAACAAAACCAAAACAAAAACCAACAAAAACATCTCCAAACAAATACATAGTCTAAGCTCGGGAGAGACACAGACCCACGTCCTTACAATACACATAAACATGCACAAACAAATCCCCAGCCTCACACACATACACGCACACTCCCACGTCCACATACCTCAACACCTACTCCTGTGAACATCAAGGACACAGACAACCTTGTGAATGGGTCGAGCAACAGGGACCCCAGACACCGATGCGCAGAGACAAGTGAAGAATGTAGAATCCAACCCCCTGTCAGTCTGTCGAACCGATATTCACCTTTTCCGTAATCTCCCTCTAGGGTGTAGACACCTTAAAGAAAGGAGAATACGTTCAGGCGCGGCCGTTTAAGGGTTCTAACAGCGTGCGACGTCCGGGGAGATTACATCTTATGGGAGTTTAAGCTGCGGGGCCATGATCTATGGAAGCGGGCTGTGACTCGCGACGGAGGGACGATGCGATTCGAAACTCCTTTATGGCTGCGTGTATATATTTGGCGAGAATTAATGTATATCTCCACTGGGGAAGGGATTCGGACATTAGGATGCAAGAGCGATAAGGGTCATTGACTCAGAGACAACGAGCGTTGAAGGGCATCTGCACACGCCGCTGCGCCGGGGACGAGTGCGATCAGAGCCTCTCTCGCTTTATATCTTTTCTCTCGCAGGTTGACTCGCGAGGCTCGTCGGATTTACCCGGCGAGTCTTGGCTTCGTCGGATTTACCCGGCGAGTCTTGGGTCTACGAGGCAGTTTCGTCTCGTCGCTGCCGGGAGGAAGGTCAAAACATTTTACGTTTATCCAAGCAACTGCTCTGGCCTGGGTGTCGTGACGTAACGGACGCGCGCGGTTAAACACGGCCAGGGCGGCGAGGCGGGAGCCTCGGCCGCACCTCAGGGAAAGCGAGGTTTCCCGTGAGACGACCCGACCCGCCCGTTGAGCGCCCGCCTCGCCCTGCGCCCGTGGAAGCCCGACGGTTCTCAGATGGTGGTGAAGTCGGCTCGAGGAAGACCTATTAAAATGCACGTTCCCCTCCGAGAGAGACTTGGGTGAAAGGAGCGCCAGAGAATGCCCACGAGATTAAGATTTGAATACAAGCAGACTAACAGGGCAGGAGAGCGCGTTCACGGCCAAGCGGTGGATATGTGGATGTAGGCACCCGCGAGGGGAGGTGAGGTGAGGGCGGGCGGGCGCGAGGGCGGGCGGTGGACGAGACGAGGCGAGGCGGGGAGGGGACAGGCTCGCCCTCTCTGCTACTTTGCATACAACCAACGTCCTGGCGCTGATTAGTTAAGCCAGCGCTGCCCTCCCACAACACCCTATCTACCCGCGGCCGGCACTTTATATCATTGTTCCCCGGGAAGGGTTTTGCCATTAATACTTTTTTCTTTTTTTCCATGAAAGTCTGTTTCTCTCTCTCTCTCTCTCTCTCTCTCTCTTTCTCTCTCTCTCTCTCTCTCTCTCTGCAATCGCTTTGTAAGTCTTTCTGGAATTTAATAATATGCTAAATGTTCATATTTTTATATTTCGATATATTATAAAAACAAAACAAAATTCCACCCACATATCTTTCAGCGGCTTAAAAATACTCATAACTGAGGCATAAGACGAGTTTAAAGAGATGTAAAAGGGAGTCTTAGTTTAACTTTTTTTCTCCTCTCGTGCCTGTAGCTGCCAGAAAAATATGCCGCATGGAATGTCATGGCAGGTGGCAACAGCTTGTAAAAAGGACGCTGCGGAGACGCACACTTTACATATGTATTTCCATACACGATTATCTCCCTTTCTTAAGTACGAGAAAAAAAGCTCCACAGTTTCTTTTTCTCGAAACTCTATAAGGCTGACTCACCTGCCCGGTTATGGCGAAAGGGAAGTTCCTATGAGGCGGCAACACGCACAAGCCCTCTGGCGGTGAGCGGGATAATTAATGACAAGTGACTGGCGGCCAGCGTGCACTATGGCTCAGTCGAACACCATAGCCGCGCCAAACCACTCTCGTCGGATGTTGATGCTCATAAAACCCATGGAATAAAGCGCTACCTCTGTGGATTATTACACGTAGAAGCGTATTTTGTTAATGGTCGACAGCTTTTGGTGACGCGTTCGGTATTTAGAAGCGATTCCCTCGACAACCGGACGGGAATTACGTCCGAATAAGGCCCGGGTGAATTTAAGGAGGGCGTCCCATTACGAAGGGCGGTCAGAATCACATCGACCGGAGAGGAGAAGCGGTCAAAAACGCCCCTATTTCCTCTCTCAAACCACACAAATACATATATATATAATATATATATATATATATATATTTTCAATCGTAGGCTAGCGCATTCGTCTGTATTTACCATATGCAAATCACTTTCCGTTTAGGTGTGAAAGAGTTATTTAGTCTGATTGCGCAGAACTGATTCCACGAACAGGGTTAATTGCAATAGCCCGGAGCTTTTCCTGTCTGATAAAGTGTTTGGCAATTTGTGAGTCAGAAAGTATTTTGAGGGAAATTATTAGTACTGTAGCGCGCGCATGTCCGTTTTCTTGGACTTCTAGGAAAAGGCTGATATGAAGTGATGTGTGATGTGCATGTGAGAGAGAAACGTAAAACGCAATCAAAAATATACTCTTGCTCTCTCTTTTTTTCTATTTCTCTCTTTCTTTCTGTCTTCTTCTTCTTCTTCTTTTCTTCTTCTTCTTCCTTTTCTTCTTCTTCTTCTTTCTCTCTCTTCTTTTTCTTCTTTCTTCTTCTTTCTTCTTCTTCTTTCTCTTTCTTCTCTTTTCTTCTTTTCTTCTTCTTCTTCTTCTTTCTTCTTCCTTCTTCTTCCTTTTCTTCTTCTTCTTCCTCTTCCTGTTCTTCTTCTTCTTCCTTTTCTTCTTCGAATAAAAAAAAAACAAAACAAGTATCATTAATAATCGAATATCGCCATCACCGCCCAACACTCGCCGCCCACCATGACTCGGCCGGCGTGAGGGATGGGCGGCCTTTGTTCTCGAGGGAGGCCGTAGACGTGGGCGGCCTCGGGGGAGGGAAGGAGAGGCGCTGGAACTCACGGCGTCTTCTACGTGGGCGTGTGGGGTGCTCAGGGTCTCTCTTGGGGGCGTGTAGGGGCGGGATGTGTGGGCGTGTGGGCGTCCTTAGGGGCTCTCTCTTTTTAGATTTTGGGGCGTGTAGGGGCGGCAGGATTTATCATATTTACATTATTATTATATTATTTATTATTTTTATTGTTGTTGTTATTATTGTTATTGTCATTATTATTATCATTGTCATAATTTTCATTATCGTTATTATTACTATCATCATCATCATCATCATTATCATTTTAATTATTATAATAATTATTATAATTATTATTATTATCATCATTACTTTATTCTTAGTGTTATTATTATAATTATCAATTTTCATCATCATCATCATTATTATTATATAATTTATATCAACATTATTGTATTATTGATATTATTATTATCAATTCATTATCACTTTTATTTTTCTTATAATTGCGACTTATTATCATTATCATTATCATAATAATCATGATAATTATTATCATTATTTATCATTATCATCATTATGTATTATTATTGTTGTTATATTATTATATTTAAAATTATCATTATTGTTATCATTGATAAAGATGATAATAATAATAATAATGATAATAGTAATAATAACGACAATGGTAATAATAACAGTAATGATGATGATAACAATAATAATGATAATGATAATAATAATAATAATAATAATAATAATAATAATATAATAATATATAATAATAATCATAATAATAAATATCATATAATAAATATGAATAGTAATAATAATAATGATAATAATGGTAATAACAACAACAATAATAATAATAATCAATTGATATGATAATGATAATAGTAATGATGATCATGATTATTATTATTACTGTTATCATCATTATGCATTATCATTACTGATATCTACTATATTTTATTATTATTATTATTTTGATTATTATTGCATTTTATTATTATATTATCATTATTATATTATCATTGCTTATTTTTTATTGTTATTTATTACTACTACTCTATTATTATTATCGTCATTACCATTACTATCATCATCATCATCAGCATCATCATCATTATTATTCATATCATAATTACTATTATCAGTATTACCATCATTACCATTATGATCAGTATTACTCATGAGATACCCTCGGTGCCTAATATTTATCTGGTCATAAGCATTAATGGCAAAAAGCTTTAAAAATGCATAATATCTTATCAAATTATTGGCCATATATTGGAAGCAGCCAATGATAAGACGCATATCATTATTGCACGGGGAGGGATTATGCAACAAATAACCCAGCAGACGTTGCAGTCATGTATTTCATCAAAACGTGCATCAAATTAATCGCTGATGGCATACTGTCAAGGCAGTAATTACCAAATGAAAAGATGCCTTATCTGCGGACGTCACGCACCGACTCACCCCGGGAGATTTGAATTTCCGGTTTTATCAGTATTAATCAGGTTGATTTGTAAACTCTCTTTTGAAAATACGAGCGAGGGCGTTGCCAGGGAGATTGCTGCGATGCGGCGGGGGATGAAGTGACTCGAAGTGACCCGGAGCGATGTGAAGTGAGCCGAAGCGAGCTGGAGCCACACGAGCTGGTTCCTTGCCTGCTGCCACGTGATCCCCGGACCAGGTGTGGCGCTAATGACTGGTTTCGCAAGGGACTGCAACTGTGGCGCCGAATCCAACGCGATATATATATATGATAATTACGACTTTTATACTTCATTAAAATTGTAGTTACGATTTGATATTTACCCGGGACCTGAAATAAAATCGAGGTGGTAATATCAGCAGCCGAACCGATCCCGGCGCACAGAGATGTAATTACGGCCGTGATCGGAATTGAGTGAGGCGGATGCGCTGTTTATCCAGGACTGGCGCGGCGCTGTCTTCCATCTTTTGGCCTCTCGTTTTTCTGTTTCTTTTTAAACCGTATTTGTAAAAGCATAATTGTGAAAAGAGAATCGTTTTTTTCATTTTTTGCTTTTGTTTTTGTAAAAGTCTAATTGCGAAAGGAGAATAATCGAGGGAAATTTAGAGGGTGGCGGGTAATCGAATAGTTTTTCGGCGAATCGGATCTCTTTTAAGGTAAATTCTCCCAATCACGCTCCTCCTTCTGTCTCCCCGCAGGTACATCCACAGCAAGGAGAAGCCGTTCAAGTGCACCGACTGCGGGAAGGGCTTCTGCCAGAGCCGCACCCTGGCCGTGCACCGCATCCTGCACATGGAGGAGTCGCCGCACAAGTGTCCTACGTGCGGCAGAAGCTTCAACCAAAGGAGCAACCTGAAGACGCACCTCCTCACGCACACGGACATCAAGCCCTACACGTGTCCTCAGTGCGATAAGGTAGCCGCCAAAGCGAGCTGTTGGTTCTGACCTTGATAGCGCGCGTCCTGATTCTCGGGGCGGCGACGAGGGGCGGTTCTGACCCATTCTGATGCGCGTTGTTGCCTCTCCTCCCAGGTCTTCCGCCGGAACTGCGACCTGAGACGCCACGCCCTCACGCACAACCTCACGTCTCCGCTCGACCTCGACCTGGGCTCCCTCCCCCCCTCCTCCTCCGACTCCCCCCTCCACTCCCTCGAGATGCCGTCGCCCCCCGCCGTGTCCCGCTCTCGCCGGCGGTCGCGCGGGCGCGGCCGGCGACGACGAGCGGGACGGCGGCCTCGCGGCGCCCAGGACCTACAGCAGCAGCAGCGACGAGGAGGAGGTCGCGCGGGCGGGCAAGCGGTCCAAGGTACGGCGGCTTGGTTTTCTTTTTATGTAGACTTATGTATATATATATATATATATATATATATATATATATATATATATATATATATATATATATATATATATATATGTGTGTGTGTGTGTGTGTGTGTGTGTGTGTGTGTGTGTGTGTGTGTGTCTGTGTGTGTTTATGTACATTTGCCTGTGAGCTGAAACGCCTGAGAGGCGCACACCCCTGACGAGGCGCCGCTGTCTTCCCCAGATGGACGCCGCCTTCGCCGACGCCGACGACCCCATCAACAGCGCCGACTTCGATGACGACGACGAGGACGACTTCGGCAAGGAGGACCTGGTGGACGACGACGACGACAGCAACCCGTCGAGCCCGCCCACGCTGCTCGGGAGGTTCCGGTCGGAGGCGCAGAAGGAGCCCCTGAACCTCGGGGCGTCGAGCTCGGCCTCCCTCGCCTCCTTCAGTATAGCCTCCATCATGGGCGGAGCCGACTAAGCTCTCGAGGGAAGCGAATATTAATGTTATTGTAGAAGATTAACTATCTAATTCCGAATTCTTTATAAGAATATTGACCGCTTGCGTCTGTCACACGGACGGTGGGCGAGACGCGGCGTTAGATAACCCTGTAATATAGCGAAGGAATGGGCGTGGCAGAGGGCGTGGCCAGAACGAACCGAGTGAGGACCCTACATGCCAGGAGACGCGTCCCGGCTCCGACATCTAGTCATTTCACGGTAGGACGACGACCTGGAGGAGCGTTGTGCTGGTGACGAGATGACGCTGGCGAGGAGGACGTGTGAGGGACGGGGACGGAGGGACGGGGACGGAGGGACGAAGGGCAGGACGCGAAGGATACGCCGAGGATGACCAGGCTGGCGAAGCGGAAGGAATCGCTACGGCTTGCCTGGCGAAGCGGACCTTTGTCGTAGATTGAGAGAGCAGGACGGAGATCGCAGTCCTCCTATCCAACGCGCTCGAAGGGTGGCGATGGCGGTCTTGTCCCGAAAACGAGGCATTCGCCATCCGCGAAAAATGAACTTGTATAATCTCACCAAATATCTGCAGAAGACACTTTGGATACTATACATATAACCTCATTTTTACGTGTTTTGTAAAGCGTATACAACGCACGACGCACAAGACAAGAAGAAGGAGAAGAAAAGGAAAAATCCACAAAGCTCAAAATTCCTCTCTTGTTTTCATCTCGTCAACAAATGAAGATTTTCTCTCGGCACGCCCGGGTTAGGGGGACGACCGGACGCCCCTCGTTCTCGCCGTGCCCGACCTCCCCCAGCCGGAGTGCGCGCGCCTCTCTGCATTTCCAGAACTTCCACGCCCAGGACACGGTCACCTACATCCCTCTCTGGACTCAGGTGGTATACTGAGGTTACCTATTGCCCGTGATGGCGGCGACAAAGACTCTGGTGGACGCGAAGGGCAATGCTAATTTTCAATGTACCAAAGATTGACTCCTTCCGATGGGCGTTGGGTTCGTAGTGGTCAAAAAAGGGACCTTCCTGATCCTGATCCTGGAATCACTTCGGAAGTTTCCTGATTATTTTTTTTTCTGTAAATATCAAAGACTCTCATTTTTTAAGCGGCATTTAGTTTTTTTTTCTTTTTTTTTGGGTGGAAGATGGCTGTCAAGTGGACGGCCAGGAGAGGATCCGGTGACGTGGATAAGTTCGGTCGGATGCTGAGGAGGAATCTTGTTCCTTTTGTGTGGCTGAACGAGTAAAGGGTTATATTAAACACATGGCACCTTTGTGAGGGTTTTTCTTTTTAGGCATTTCAAACGCACCTCTGTAAAACGGAGAATCTTGACAGAAGGCCACCCAACGAACGTGTCATTGTAGCTGGCGAGAGAGAGAGAGAGAGAGAGAGAGAGAGAGAGAGAGAGAGAGAGAGAGAGAGAGAGAGAGAGAGAGAGAGAGAGAGAGAGAGAGAGAGAGAGAACAGTCCTTTAAGACCGCTGCCATAGACATTGTAGATTATATACTGCTGTATGGTGGCTTTTACTTCAATACCTCAGTATAATTTATTCACTTCTAGTTTTTTTGTTGTTGTTATGTGTTAGAGTAAAGCTGCGGGTCATTTGTTAGTTGCTTCATGCACACACAGTAAAGGGAGGTGAACACCAAATAGGTATATGCAGTATCTGTGTATCTATCTATCTGTCTATATTTCTCTATGTCTATCTGTCTATAGATGAATACATATATACATATATGCATACACTATACATAGAAGTACATACACACATGTACACACAAACAAACACACACACACACAAACTCATACTTATACGCACACACTAAAAATATATAAACTACACTGATTTATCCTTGGAACTACAGCTACACCTCACTTCTTGACAAAAATTCCCTCTTCTTATCTAAATTCTTCAGTTATCTTGTGACTGATCATGATACAAAGATTACATCCCGTATCAACCGCATATCAGTCGTATTGCAGATGCTGAAGAAGATCAATCTGTCAGTAGTTGTTATACAGCTTTTAAAAAAAATCCGATAGCATAGTTTTGCAGCCATGATATATTCTGGCGTCTGAGCTCCCTTTTTTCCTAAGGAAAATAATTCTCAAGTCGATTCATATATCCTCATAGCTAGGAAAACTTACCTTGTCCACCCTTGCTTGGTAAAACATTTTCCCTGACAAGTGGCAAACAAGCAGTCTCCTCGTTAAGGGTGACAGTTTCCGCGCCACCATTACCCCAGTTGCCACCATTACCGCAGATGATACGAATGCGACGATAGAGCCATGACTTCGGCTTTGCTTGGAGTTAGGAATCAATGTTTACCTGCTTGTCTTGATGTAAAAATGAATCCAACATTGCCATACAGGTAAAAGACTTGCAAAATTGTTTCTGGAGTGAAGACTCTGTCACGGTTAATAATAAATCACAGACACCTTAACCCGAAGTCGAAGCTCCATCACCGCATTCGCACAGTCCGCGGTAAAAGCAGTAACTGTGACCGAGTTACAGGCTCCCTTCTCGGTAAGGTGACACGCGCATCTTGCAGGAAGGGATAACCTCTCATCCCACGGTGTAAGGTAACGCAGCCTCCCAACCAGAACCTCAGCTAAGCGTCGTTACCTTCCATATCCGAGTCAGTAACGCAGACAATCCTGTACAAAGCACGGCGACCCAGCGAGCTGTTGAGTACTCAGTGTTGTGTGAAACTAATGTGTCTCCTGTATGGATTTTCATCAAATAAAACATTAAACATCAGCGTTGAGTGTATCTTGATTGAATTCCCTCTCGTTTGATGATCTATTGAAGAATAAAATGATATGTATGTTTTTTTTTGTGGCTTGATTGATAACAAACATTGATGATTGTGGCATGCTTCAAATACCCCCCCCCCCAAAAAAAAAAAAAAAAAAAAAAAAAAAAAAAAAAAAAAAAAAAACAGTATAAGAATTCCGAATTTATGAGGATTTTTTTTAAATGAAATTTATGATATAATATATATATATATATATATATATATATAATATATATATATATTACTGACATGGTAATTGTTGAAATTAATTATTGTAATGGCGAGGATGATGATAGTTAAAAGGATGATGATAATGATAATAAAGACATAACAATAATGATGAAATGGATAATGATAATGATCATGATTGTGATAACGATAATAATAATGATAATAATATGAATAACGATAGCAATGACAATAGCAATTATAAAAGTAGTAATGACAATAAAAGTAATAATCATGATAATAACGATAATGATGATGGTTATGATAATGATGATAATTACGAAGATGATAAAAACGATAATGGTAATAGCAACAATAATGATGTTATGATGATGATAAACATAGCATTTTTACTACTACAACTAGTAATGTTAATAAGGATGATATCAATATTAGTAATGATAACAATAATGGAAAGAATAATGGTAATGATAATAATGTTGATAACGATAACAGTAATAATGATAATGATTATATTGATAATAATCAAATGATAAGAATGATAATGATGATACTATGATAATGATAATCATAATGAGGATGATTATAATGATAATATTAATTATGATAATAAAATGATAATGATAATGATGATGATGATGATAATGAAAATAGCAACAATAATGATAATGATGATAACAATAAAAATCAGTTATAATGATAATTATTATTATGACTAATAATGATAAGAAAGATAATAATTATGATAATTATAATATTGATGATGATAATAATGATGACAATGATAATAATAGTAATGGTAACAGCAATGAAACTGAAAATGATAATAGTAATGATAATGATAATGATAATAGTGATAATAATAATAATGATGATAAAAATGATAATAAGTTTGATGATAAAAATGATAATAATCATAATAACAAAAACAATAACATAAACAGCAACAAATACAACTACAACAACAAGAACAATGATACTAGTAACAATAACTGTGATAATAATACTATATTATTTATTCATAATATCATCATCATAGAAATTAAGATATTGATATTCATGTTAATAGTAATAGTAACAACAACAATAATAATGATGATAATAGCAAAAATAGTAACCATCATCATAATAATTATGATAATGATAATGATAATAATAATAATGTCAATAATAATGATAATAATGACAATAATAATGATAATAATGATAAAATGGTAATAATGATAATAATAGTAATAATATGATAAAAATAATGAACCGTATTCATGTTGACAAATGTGGAAAAGTATGAATGAAAATGAATATTTTCACAATACAAGAGATTTATTTGACCGGTTTGGAATATATCTTTGTCAGAAGAAAATAAAGACACGAAAACAACAATAATGATGAAAATAATAATGATAAGAATAAAAACAATATCAATATTAGTTACAAGAATAAATACAACAACAGCGATACTAGTAACAATAATTATAATGATATCAATTGTATTACTAATAACAATAGTAAATTGTATTAGTACTGACAATGGTAATGATAACAATAGTAATAAAGAAAATAGGTTAATAATAATGCCTATCGATGATACTGATAACATGATGATACTGATAAAAAAGATAATGATAATG
This sequence comes from Penaeus vannamei, assembly GCF_003789085.1. Classification (NCBI taxonomy): domain Eukaryota; kingdom Metazoa; phylum Arthropoda; class Malacostraca; order Decapoda; family Penaeidae; genus Penaeus; species Penaeus vannamei. The sequence goes on from NW_020871094.1 coordinate 1,565,131, forward strand.
AGGTTGATAGGAATAATGATATCAAATACAGAATTATATTATTAATACAATTAACAATGGAATTATTACTATAATAAGGATAGAAGAAGTACTGAGGGTAAAACTAACGAAAATGATAATGATATCGTGAAATAGAATTAATAAAGAGACATTAAATGTAATGATACTGATGAGAATGATTACAAGAATAACGAAGATTTATAGGAATGATGATAATAACAATGATAAAGGAAAGATAACAAATAGATATTATACTGAATGGTGATAGCAATGATAAACGATTCATAAAACTGAAATAGACATTATACCGAATGACACTGAACTAAATCAAGTGAAAAATGACAAATATCAACGAAATAAAAAGATGATAATTTAAAAAATCGGTTGCTTGTCTGGATTTATGTGAAGGGAAAGTGTCGAAGAGAGGGAGGGGGGGAGGGCACTCTGAAGCAAGGACCTGAAGCGAAAACATGATGCTCCTGAAATGGCAAGAAGAATGTTCAAAATCAGAAATGAGGTTTTGAGGAGAGTGAAAACATAATTGCAATTGGATAGGTAAATAACCAGGATATTATAGCCTTCTCCAGTAATTATAATCACAAAAACAAGAATAATTATAATGATGATGATGGTACTACTACTACTACTAGTAATAAGAATAGCAGTAGTAATAATAATAATGATTATGATAATGATGGTACTACTACTACTACTAGTAATGAAAATAGTAGTAGTAATAATAATAATGATTATAATAATGATGATGATAGTGACACTACTACTACTACTAGTAATGATAATAGTAGTAGTAATAATAATAATAATGGTTATAATAATGATGATGATGGTACTACTACTACTACTAGTAATAATAGCAGTAGTAGTAATAATAATAATGGTTATAATAATGATGATGATGGTACTACTACTACTACTAGTAATAATAATAGTAGTAGTAAATAATAATAATAATGATTATAATAATGATGATAATAACAAAGACGATAATAATCATAATGAATATGATAACAATGGTAATATATATCGAAAAAAGGAAGACATAAAAAATAATGTTATTTATCATAACAGGAATAACAATGATAATTCTCTTCGTAATTCTGGTACTACTTAAACTGACAATGGATGCAGTGGGAATGATAATGATGATGATGAACATAATAACAATGATAATGATATGTAAGATATTATGATAATAATGATAATGATATGTAAGATATTATGGTAATAATGATAATGATATGTAAGATATGATGATAATGATAATGACATTACTGATAATGGTATCGATGATGATAGTGGTAATATCAAAATTATGAAAACGATGATGATAGTAATAATGATGATAATGATCATAATGATAATGATAATACTAAAATGATTATGATAATGATAATAGTGATAACAGTATTAAAATGATAATAAAAATGATGATCATTACAATTATCACTGTTATAAAGATAATGATATGGATGATGATATTGATAGTAACAATAATTATAATTATCATGCTAATGATAATTACAATCATAAAGACGACGATGATAATAGTAATGATAATAATAATGATAATGATAATAATGATAGTAATAGTAATGATAGCAATAATGATATGAGTAATAATAATAACTATAATAATGATAATAGCAATATCAATAATGATAGGAATTATGATGATAATAACAATGATAATAATAGAGATGATGATAATGATAGTGATAATAATAGTAATGATAGTAACAATGATGATTATAATAACAATAATGATTATAGTAACGATGATAAAGATAATAATNCTTTCACCGCCATATGAACTATTTCTGAAGGAAAGAAAACCTATTAACGTAATTATGTTCATGAAAATTATATCATTACTCTTTTTATCATGTTATCAGTTTTCTTGCAAAGCCGTTAACACAAGTATCCTTTCCGTCAACATCAAAGATCATCCTGCATTCAGACGGCAATATCAATATAACGAATGTTCATTCTTCATCTAACAAAAAAAAAAAAAAAAAAAAAAAAATGTATCATTCATTAGAAAAATCAATTACCCGAGTTAATACACTTGTTATTGAGCTATCTGGCACATTTGCATAATTGCTAAAATACATTACAGCCAATTAAACAATTTTATTTCATCGTCCCGCCATGAACTGAATACGGGAAGATAGATTAAACATGAGCTCGTTGCCAAGTAGTCTTTTACGGTAACTTTGTATCGTGTCCTTTTTATTTATATTTTTTTTATTTATTTTATCATATTTTTTTAATTGTTCTTTAAGCTTAGTTTTTCGCCATTCATTGTCAGCTGTTTATTTATTTATGTTTTTGATTTTTCTTTTTTTTTCTATTGTCTTTGATAGGCTCTCAGTTTTTCATTCGAATTGTCAGCTGTTTTATTTTATTTATTTTGATTTTTATTTATTGCATGTCTTTTAAGCTTTATTTTCGTCATTATTGTACGAGCCTTTCATTTATATTATATTAATTTTTATTTTTTTTTTTTTGTTTGTGGTGTTGCAGGTTCTTTACAGCTGCTAAGTGTTGTTTCGTTCACGTTATTTGTCAGCTGTTTATTTTATTCTTTTTTATTTTTTATTTTTTCTTCAGTTGTTCTTACAGCTAGTTTTTCGCTATATTTTCAGCTTTTTTATTATTTTGACTTTTTTCATTGTTACTTTTAAGCTTAGTTTTTTAGTTTTTCGTATCAATTGTCAGCTTTTATTTAGATATTTCTATTTTTTTTTTCATTGCTTAAGCTTAGTTTTCGTATTATTGTCAGCTTTATTATATATTTTGATTTTTTTTTTTATTGTTCTTTAAGCTTAGTTTTTCGTAATTATTTGTCAGCCGTTTTAGATTATTCATTTTCAATACTCATATAATTTGTAGTTATGCGCTTCTAAAAGATTTTCAGGCTAATTGTCATGCAAAAAATACGGTTAATAAATGTTTTGTTCAATTATTTTTTTTTGTATAACTTAGGGATCGAATTGTACACGTTGTTCATGATTTTTTATTACATTAATGTGAACACAATGGTTATCGTTATTATCATCATTATGATAATAATAGTTATTATCATTTCTATTATTATTATCATTATTGTTATTGTTGCTATTATTAGTTATAATAATTATCTTTGTAATAATTATCATTGTATCATTATCATTTATTATCATTATTATATATCATTATTATTTTCATATTATTATTCATTACCATTATCATTATCATTATCATTATCATTATTATTATTATTATTATTATTATTATTATATTATATTATCATTATCATTATTATCATTGTCATTGTTTTATATTACTATAACCATTATTATCAATATCATTATAATCATTATCATCATGATCACCATTATTATCATAATCATTAGTGTTGCTATCACTATTATCAACACAATCATCAATTATCTATCACTTATTAATACCATCCCTTTTTATCATTATCACCCCACCCCCCATGCTTCTTCCCCTCACCCCCCACCTCCACCCCTCCTTCCCCCACCCCTCCCTTTGACACCCCCTCACCCTTACTCCCCCTCCGCCCCTCCCTCCCCCGTCGCTCCAGTATCTCAAAGATAAAATAGAGAAATAAAGAGAGTACGTTCTCCCCAAACCCGAAATACACCAGCTGTCGAGGGAGGTAAATATCAACAGTTTTGACACCTCTCTCTCACGACTGACAGACAAATGACAGCTGCCCACGCGAGCCAAACCGCTATCTGCCACTGTTCCCTCTCTTCTCCGTTCGCCTCCCTCTCTCTCTCTCTCTTCTCTCTCTCGCTTGCTCGCTCTCGCTCTCGCTCTCTCTCTCTCTCTCGCTCTCTCTTCTCGCTTGCTCGCTCTCTCTCTCTCTCTCTCTCTCTCTCTCTCTTCTCTTCTTCTCTCTCTCTCTCTCTCTCTCTCTCTCTCTCATCTTGCTCGCTCTCTCTCTCTTCTCTTCCTCTCTGTCTCTGCCTCTGTCTCTCTGTCTACACTGTACCTTTTCCCTTCCCTCTCCTCTCTTCCCTTCTCCTCTCCCCCTCTCTCCCTTTCTCCTCCTTTTCCGCTTCAAACGTCATCAATGGTCGGGATGAAGGAGGAAGAAGAGGAATGAGAGGGAGAGGAGAAAGAAAGAGAGAGAGAGAAAGAGCGATAGATAGAAGACAGATAAAGAGAGAGAGAAGAGAGATAGATAGAGAGAGAGAGGAGGGATAAATGAGCAAGAGACGAGAGAGGGAACAGACGAGAGAAAGAGAGAGAGAAGAGAGAAAAGAAGAGAAAGAGAGGAAGAGAAAACAGAAAAATAATTACAAGTAAAAACACGTACATTTTGCTAACTAAACAATACAGATAAAAAAGAGCCAATTAAAGGAGAACGAGACATAATAAACAAAAACTGAGAAGGGAGGGAGAGAAGCAAAATAAAGAAAAGAAGAGAAGGAGAATTAAAGAATTAAAGACGAGGAGAAGGGGAAAGTGTTGATGTTATCTGATTCCCTTTCGTATTTTGAGGTGTATACTTAGCAATAGCGAGCCCTTGTAATTTTTCCTCTATGTTGATTCCTCTTTTCTCTCTCTCTCTCTCTCTCTCTCTCTCTTCTCTCTTCTCTTTCTCTTTCTCTTTCTCTCTCTCTCTCTCCTCTCTCTCTCTCTCTCTCTCTCTCTCTCTCTCTCTCTCTCTCTCTCTCTCTCTCTCTCTCTCTCTCTCTCTCTCTCTTCTCCTCTCTCTCTCTCTCTCTCTCTCTCTCTCTTCTCTCACTCTTCTCTTTCTTCTCTCTCT
>NW_020871095.1:7500-10000 GCF_003789085.1 Penaeus vannamei
TCGGCTCTCTGTACTCCCTGTCCTCCATGCGCTGCAACATCGCCCAGCGACCGTCACCGGGCGCTGCTCTCTCTCTCCTCCCTCCTCTCCATCCTCCCTCTCCTCTCCATCTCTCTCTCTCTTCCTCTCTCTCTCTCTCTCTCTCTTCTCTCTTCTCTCTCTCTCTATCTAATCTATCTATCTATCTAATCTATCTAATCTATCTATCTATCTATCTATCTCTCTAATCTATTTATCTCTACTCTTCTTCATCTTTTTCCTCCCTTCTCTCTTTTTCTCAATCTTCATATCTTCTGTTTTCCCTCTTTCCTTGCCTCATTTTTATTTTTTTTCTCTCTCTCAACTTTCACTCTGTGTAAATACATTGGACTTTTCCTTTCCACACCAATTCCGGCCGTTTTGCTATTCCCCTTCGTCTGTCATTTATCCTCCTCTCTGTTTCTATTCCTGTCTTTCTCATCATCATCGTCGCTTCATGATCTTTAATCCACACAAGGGAAAGCTTTTTGCGATGGAGTAATGTGGTGCAGTTTTGTCAAATCGTCTCTCCTTTTCCGTCTGTCTGTCTCTTTTCTCTATGTCTATCTGTCTGTCTCTCTCTATGTTCTGTCCTGTTTTCTCTCTCTCTCTGTCTGTCTGGTCTGCTTGTCTCTCTCTCTCTATTCTGCTGTCTGTCTGCTCTCCTCTCTATGTCTTCTTCTCTTCCTCTCTCTCTCATCTCTCCAATCTCTCTTCTCTCTCTCTCTCTCCTCTCTCTCCTCTCATCTCTCTCTCTCTCTCTCTCGCTCTCCTCCTCTTCTCTCTCTCTCTCTCTCTCTTCCGTCTTGTCTGTATCTCTCCTCTATGTCTGTCTGTTTCTCCTCTCTCTCTCTATTCTGTTGTCTGTTACTCTCTCTCTCTATGTTCGTCCCTGTCCTCTATCTGTCCTCTCTTCATCTCTCTCTCTCTCTCTTCTCTCTCTCTCTCTTCTCTCTCTATGTCTCTGTCTGTCTGTCTGGCTGTCCTCTCTCTCTCTCTCTCTCTATCTTGTCTCTCTCTCTCCTGTCTGTTTCTCTATCTCTCTAGTTTCTCTTCTGTCTGTCTGTCTCTCCTCTGTGTGTGTCTGTCTTGCCTCATCTCTCCTCTATGTCTGTCTGTCTCTCTTTCTCATGTCTGCCGTGTCTCTCTCTCGATGTCCGTCCTGGTCTCTTTCTCTATGTCTGTCTGTCTGTCTCCTCTCTCTCTCGTTTCTCTCTTGGCTTATGTCTTCTCTCTCTCCTCTCTCCTCTCTCTCTCCTCTCTCTCCTCTCTCTCTCTCTCTCTCTCTCTCTCCTCTCTCTCTCTCTCTCTCTCTCTCTCTCTCCTCTCTCTCTCTCTTTCTTTCCTCTTCTTGTGGTGTGTGGTGTGTGTGTGTGTGTGTGTGGTGTGTGTGTCTGTCTGTGTCTGTCTGTCTGTCTGTCTATCTATCTATCTATCTATCCGTCTTCTATCTATCTATCTATCCATCCATCTATCTACCTTCCTCCCCTTTCTTTCACACCTCTCTCTTGTTTCTCTCTTCCCAGTGGCAATCCCTGAGATAACCACTGCCCTTTCAGCTACCACTCCCCCCGTAAGTGACTTGCCCTTTTCCGTCTTAAACAAATTTCCTGACTCGTCCCGCTTGCCAAAACCACCGCCTCGAACAGCAAGACTTTTCCGCACGGGATTTGCAGCGAAAATATAAAAAGCAGAGGACACGCTAACTCCGCAATAACTGCTTGCCATCCGCGAATTATTCCTCTTCTGTTTTGCGGGCGGCGTCACCAGCGGGGGCGGTATTCTATAGGATGGCGTCCTCTGCGGTGTTTAACTAATGAATAAGTCAAGGTAATTGTGATTTAGGGTGACAAAATAAGGGGACATGAACAATCCCGGTTGCTGTTTTTTTTTTTTTTTTTTTTTTTTTTTTTTTTTTTTTTGTCTCTCTCTTTTCTTTGGTAATCATAAGTCTTCGCAAGTCTGAAATGGCTTTGCAAAAAAATGCTATACGTGATAGTCGGGTCGAAAGAGAAAAAAAATGAGAAAAAAAAGTATAAACAGTAAAGGCTTTAAATGTCGTATCCAATCCTACTAAATCAGGGTTGCAATCTATTTATAACCGAGGGACTTCGCTTTTTAGGGGTTCAAGGTTCTTTCCCTTATAGCCGTGTCGTGGAGGGTGTTTAATCTACGTAATTCCAGACGAAGTGATGGTGACATACATCCCGAAATTATAACGAAAGAGAAATAAGTAGAGTTAATGCCGACAAAGTGACTTATATTGCCTTATAGTCCGGAGTTATGTTGTTAGTACATGCACAGGTGTTCATGGTATCTTTTCTTACTCTTTTCTTCGTGCATTTTTCGTGTCTTACGTTTTAGGAAATTATAGTTTCTTTTTTTTCTTCTATTTTCTTAGAAAGAAACGCATTAGAAAATATAAATCAGGTTTGTTAGGGAAAAATGGTGAGTGAGAAATATAAAGGGGATATATCGAATT
>NW_020871095.1:20000-25718 GCF_003789085.1 Penaeus vannamei
TCTTCTCGCGTTTATTTTCCCCTTTCTCTCTATCCCTCCCCCCCTCGGTTTCCTTTTCCTCTCTTTCTCTCCCTCTGTCTCCCCCCCTTCCTTTCTCTCCCCCTTTTTCCCTTTCTCCCCCCTCCTCCTTTTCTCCCCTCCTTGCTTTCTCATCCCTCACTCCCTTTCTCTCTTCTCTTCCCTTTCTGTCTCCCCTCTTCCCCCTTTCTCTCCCCTCTTTCCTTGCTCTCCGCCTCCTTCCCTTTTTCTCTCCCCTCCTTTCTCTCCCCTCTCTTCCTTTCTCCTCCCCTCCTGTCCTTCTTCTCCCCTCCTTCCTTTCTCCCTCTTTTCCGTTTCTCTCCCCTGCCTGTCCTTTCTCTCCCTCCTTCTTTCTCTCCCTGTCTTTTTCCCTTTTCTCTCTTCTCCTCTCGCCTTCTATCTCCCTTTCTCCTCTCACTCGTTAAACGCACTCCCTTCTCCCTGCTCCCTGTTCCCCTCCGATTGCAAAATAGAGATTTAACAGCTCTTGAAGTCACGTTGTAATTCTGCTGATGTTTCTCTTAATATATCAGTTTTCCTCACACTCAAATGCTCTCACTTAGATGATTCCACTCTAATGCTCACAGTGAAACTCTCATAGTTAGAATCCTCATATTTGAGTACCCACAGTCAGACACATACTCAAATCTTTACACTCAAACATTTACTAAAAAATAAAGAAAAAAAAAACATTCACACTCGAATCCTCACACTCATACACTCATTTTGAAACACATACTCAGATCCTCACACTCAATTTCAAACACACACTCAAATCCTCACACTCATTTAAGCACAACACTCAAATCTACACACATAAATCCTCATACTCACAACACACACTCAAATCCTCACACTCATTTTTCAAACACACACTCAAATCTCACACTCATTCAAACACACTCAAATCCTCACATTTATTTCAAAAACACTCAAATCCTCACATTTTATTTTCAAAAACACTCAAATCCTCACACTCATTTCAAACACACACTCAAATCCTCAACATTTATTTTCAAAAACACTCAAATCCTCACACTCATTTTGAAACACACACTCAAATCCTCACACTCACTTTCAAACACACACTCAAATCCTCACACTCATTTTCAAACACACACTCAAATCCTCACACTCATTTGAAACACACTCAAATCCTCACACTCATTTGAAACACACACTCAAATCCTCACACTTTTTCAAACACACACTCAAACTCACACTCAATTTGAAAACACACCTCACATCCTCACACTCATTTTCAAACACACACTCAAATCCTCACACTCATTTTCAACAACACACTCAAATCCTCACAATCAATTTTTCACTCAATCTCAACACTCATTTTCAAAACACACACTCAAATCCTCACACTCATTTTCACACATCAAATCCTCACACTCATTTTCAAACACACACTCAAATCCTCACACTCAATTTCAAACACACACTCAAATCCTCACACTCATTTTCAAACACACTCAAATCCTCACACTCAATTCAAAACACACTCAAATCCTACAAACTATTTTCAAAAACACTCAATCTCACACTCACTTTCAAACACACTCAAATCCTCACACTCATTTTGAAACACACTCAAATCCTCACACTCATTTTGAAACACACTCAAATCCTCACACTCATTTTGAAACAATTCACACTCAAATCTCATACTCATTTCAAAAACACTCAATCCTCACACTCATTTTCAAACACACACTCGAATCCTCACACTCAAATTTCAAACACAACTCAAATCCTCACACTCATTTTCAAACACACACTCGAATCCTCACACTCATTTCAAACACACAACTCAATCCTCACACTCATTTTAGTCACACTCATTTTCAACACTCATCCTCACATCAAAACACACAGTCAAATCCTCACACTCATTTTCAAACACAAATCGAACTCACACTCAATTTCAAACACACTCACTCACACTCATTTCAAACACACTCACACACTCCTTTTCAAACACACACTCATCCGCACACTCATTTTGAAACACACTCAAATCCTCACACTCATTTTCAAAACACACACTCGAACACACTCACAACCTCGAATCCTCACACTCATTTTCAAACAACACACACACTCGAATCCTCACACTCATTTTCCAAACACACACTCGAATCCTCACACTCATTTTCAAAACACTCGAATCTCACACTCATTTTCAACACACACCTCAAATCCTCACACTCATTTTGAAACACACACTCAAATCCTCACACTCATTTTTCAACACACTCAAATCCTCAAATCATTTTGAAACACACTCAAATCCTCACACTCATTTTCAAACACACACTCAGATCCTCACACTCATTTTCAAACACACTCAAATCCTCACACTCATTTTGAAACACACACTCAAATCCTCACACTCACTTTCAACACACACCAAATTCTCACAATCATTTTGAAACACACACTCAAATCCTCACACTCAATTTCAAACACCACACTCAAATTCTCACACAATCATTTTGAAACACAACTCAAATCTCAAATCCTCACACTCATTTTCAAACCACACCTTAAATCCTCAAAAACACTTATTTTCAAAAACACTCAAATCCTCACACTCACAATTTCAAACACACACTCAAATCCCACACTCATTTTGAAACACACACTCAATTCCTCACACTCACACACTCACAAAAACACTCAGACTCAAATCCTCTCACTTACAATCAAATCCTCCAGATTTAAAACCTCACACTGGATCCTCTTACTCCAATCCTAACGATCAAAACCTCATACTAAAATCCTTTTTTGCTAAATCCTCCTCCCTCCCCACAAAAAAAAAAAAAGTTTATCTGTCGCCAAAAAAAGAAAATCAAAGTTTATTATTCGCAAAAAATCTGTTTATTACTCGCAAAAAAATCAGTTTATTACTCGTAAAAAATCTGTTTATTACTCGCAAAAAATATGTTTATTACTCGCAAAAAATATGTTTATTACTCGCAAAAAAAATCTGTTTATTACTCGCAAAAAATATGTTTATTACTCGCAAAAAAAATCTGTTTATTACTCGCAAAAAAAAAATTATTATCGCAAAAAATCTGTTTATTACTCGCAAAAAAAAATATTAAGCAAAAAATCTGTTAACAAAAAAAAAATATTACTCGTTTATTACTCGCCAAAAAAATTATTACTCGCAAAAAAATCTGTTTAGTAATCGCCAAAAAATCTGTTTATTACTCGCAAAAAAAAAATCAGTTTTATTACTCGCAAAAAAAGAAAATTTCAATCACTCTTTCAAAGGAAGAGAAAACCTCGCTAATTCGTCGAAAATCCAAACGAGATAATTCTTTCAGTACAAATAACTGAATTCCGAGTAGATCGATCAGTATTTGTATATAAAAGAATAACGATTTAAAGTTTTTTTTTTTTTTTTTTTTTTTTTTTACAGAATCAATTAACCGAATCTCACACTGTCTCCCGGTTGGATTCTCGTGTTGTGAAGCCTGAAAAATATTCGATGAAGGTTATGACTTGTTTTCTATATTTATACCATAAAAGGTATTGTTCCTTGAGGCTTCTCTTGCTGGTTAATTGTTCCAGAGGAAAATTATTTTATTTATAGCTTTTATGAGCATTTTGGAGGTAGACAATTTCTTATATTAAACGAAATGCACAAATACACACACAGAGAAACAAAGTATTTATATAGTAAGATAGATAGATCGATAGATAGATAGATAGATAGATAGATGGATGGATGGATAGATAGATAGATAGATAGATAGATGATAGATAGATAGATAGATAGATAGATAGATAGATAGATAGATAGATAGATAGATAGATAGATAGATAGATAGATAGATAGATAGATAGATAGATAGATAGATAGATAGATAGATGATAGATAGATAGATAGAGATAGATATATAGATAGATAGATAGATAGATAGATAGATAGATAATATTAGATACATAGTACATGTACAGTAAAAAAAATACAGAAACGAGAAAAAAGGAGAGTGTAAATAGGACAACTGAAAACAGGTGAACGAGAGCGAAGGGAGGTCAGGTCAGGTCGAAGGTTCAGGCGGTCTTTGCGAAGGGTGGCCGGCATAGGGGGGAAGCGGGGAGACCGTCGGCAGGAGAAAAGCCGCTGTTCAAGTTGAAATTAGGCAGCGGCTTGATTAAGGAAGATGGAGCGGTCAGCTGGGCGCCGATGTCCATGGCCGCTGCCTGGTGGGATCTTCCTTAATCACGCTCTCTCTCTATCTATCTATCTATTCTATATATCTATTTATCTATCTATCTATCTATCTATCTCTCTTTTTTCTTTTTTTTTCTCTCTCTATCTCCCTATCTATCTATCTATCTATCTCTTCTTTTCTGTCTCTCTCTCTCTCTCTCTCTCTCTCTCTCTCTCTCTCTCTCTATCTCTCTCTTCTCTTCTCTCTCTCTCTCTCTCTCTCTCTCTTCTCTCTCACGCACACACAGACGCACGCATCTCTCTCTCCTTCTCTCTCTCTTTCTCTCCCTCTCCCTCTCTCCTCCTCTTCTCCTCCCTCTCTCTCTCCCTTCTTCTCCCTCCCTCCTCTCCTCCTCCCTCTCCTTCTCCCTCTCCTCTCCCCCTTCCCCTCTCCCCCTCTCCCTTCTCCTCTCCTCTCTCTCTCTCTCTCCCTCTCCTCTCCCTCTCCTCTCCCTCCCCTCTCCTCTCCTCTCTCTCCTCTCCTCTCTCCTCTCCCTCTCCTCTCTCTGCCTCTCTCCCGCTCTCTCCTCTCTGATCCTGGTAAAGGCCCGGGTGAAGATTGACTTCGCAAATTCACTGAACGGAACTCAGCCATCCTCTCCAGACCTGAAGATGGATGCCACGAGGATTTCGAAAGTGTGGTCTCATTTCAATAAATCTAGTTCGTATATATATATATATATATTATATATATATAATATATATATATATATATATATATATATATATAATATATATATAATCTTAATCTTAAATGATCTTAATATATATAAATAATAAATCTTGTTTGTATATATATATATATATATATATATATATATATATATATATATATATATTATATATATATATATATGTGTGTGTGTGTGTGTGTGTGTGTATAAAGTGTGGTCTCAATTTCAATAAATCTAGTTTGTGCATTGGCTTTCTTTTTCTATCATTGTATCAACACGGGAAGAGTGTTTTTTCTTTTTATATTTTTATGTATATGTATATGTGTGTTGTGTGATAAGTAGTTGTTGGAATTCTAATAGAAGGTAAAATAAATCACACACAGTTTACTGCTAACAGATAATAATTACGGAAAATCAGACAATAAGTATATGAATTAAAAAAAAAAAAAATCCGTTAAACTCTTCTCATCTCTTTTGACCAAAATCTGCTTCGAATTCTGGATCACTAAACCGGGTTACGTTCCACGCTTTCTTCTCTTCTTCTTTTTTTCTGTCTAATTTAACTGACACTGACTTTATTTCCCTTTTAATTTTTTTTTTTTCTTTTGTATTATTTTGTCTACGCCCCCCGTCTCCTCCCTCTCCCTCTCTTCTCCCTTTTTACTCGTTTATTGATTTTCTTTTGTTTTGTCTCTTGGTTCCCACGTTTTTTAGGGATGCTGCGAATATTTTTTTTCTGTTTATGCTCTTTCATCTGTTTATCTGTTTTCTTCTTGGGTGTCTGTTAGA
>NW_020871095.1:29302-34302 GCF_003789085.1 Penaeus vannamei
GAAGGGGGGAGAGAGAAGAGGAGAGGGAGGAGACAAGAAGAGGAGGAGGAGACGAAGAAGAGGAAGGAGGAGAAGAAAAAGAGGAAGAAGAGAGGAGGAAACGAAAGAAGAAGGGAGGAGGAGGAGAAGAAGAAGAGGAGGAGGAGAAGAAGAAGAGGAGGAGGAGACGAAGGAGGAGGAGACGAAGAGAGAGGAGGAGGAGACGAAGACGAAGAAGAGGAGGAGACGAGAAGAGGAGGAGGACACGAAGAGAGGAGAAGAGGAGGAGAAGAAGAGAGGAGGAGACGAAGAAGAGGAGGAGGACACGAAGAAGAGGGAAGGAGGAAGAAGGAGGAGAAGAGGAGGAGGAGGAGACGAAGAAGAGGAGGAGGAGACGAAGAAGAGGAGGAGGAGAAGAAGAAGAGGAGGAGGAGACGAAGAAGAGGAGGAGGAGACGAAGAAGAAGAAGAGGACACACGAAAAGAGAGGAGGAGACGAAGAAGAGGAGGAGGACACGAAGAAGAAAGGAGGAGGAGACGAAGAGAGAGGGGAAGAAGAAGAGGAAGGAGGAGAAGAAGAGGAGGAGGAGACAGAAGAGGAGAGACGAGAAGAGAGAGGAGGGAGGACGAAGACCGAAGAAGAGGAGGAGAGACGAAGGAGAGAAGGAGGAGGAGACGAAGAAGAAGAGGAGAGGAGGAGGAGAGAAGGAGAACGAAAAGAGGAGGAGGAGACGAAGAAAGAAGGAGGAGAGGAGACGAAGAAGAGGAGGAGGAGAACGAAGAAGAAGGAGGAGGCAGAAGAAGAGGAGAGGAGAGAGGAGAGGAGGAAGAGGAGAGAGGAGAAGAGAGAAGAAGAAGGAGGAGAAGAAAAAGAGAGGAGGAAGGAGACGAAGAAGACGAAGAGAGGAAGGAGAGGAGAAGAAGAAGAGGAGGAGGACGAAGAAGAGAGGAGAGGAACGAGGAGAGAGACGAAGAAGAGGAGGAGGACAGAAGAAGAAGAAGAGGAGGAGGACACGAAGAAGGAGGAGGAGGAGAGAAGGAAGAAGGAGGGAGACGAGGAGGAAGGAGGAGAAGAGAGAGAGACGAAGAAGAGGAGGAGGACACGAAGAAGAGGAGAGAGGAGACGAAGAGGGAGAAAGGAGGAGGAAGAAGAGAAGAGGAGAGGAGACGAAGAAAGAAGGGGAGGAGACGAAGAAGGAGGAGAAGACGAAAGAAGAGGAGAGGAGGAGACACGAAGAAGAGGAGGAGGAGACGAAGAAGAGGAGGAGGAGACGAAAAAGAGGACCGAAGAAGAGGAGGAGGGACACGAAGAGGAGGAGGACACGAAGAAGAGGAGGAGAGACGAAGAGAGGAGGAGGACCGAAGAAGAGAGGAGGAGGAGACGAAGAAGAGGAGGAAGGAGACGAAAGAAGAGGAGGAGGAGACGAAGAAAGAGGAGGAGGAGACGAAAGAAGGAGGGGAGGAGACGAAGAAGAGGAGGAGGAGACGAGAACGAGGAGGAGGAGGAGAAGAAGAGAGAAGGAGTAAGGACAACGAGAGGAAGAGGAGGAGAGGAGAGAAGAAGAGAAGAGGAGACGAAGAAGAAGAAGAAGAGAAGAAGAGGAGGACACGAAGAAGAGAGGAGGAGACGAAGAAGAGGAAACGAAGACGAAGAGAGGAGGAGGAGAAGAAGAAGAAAGAAGGAGGAGGAGACGAAGAAGAAGAAGAGGAGAAGAAGAAGAACCCCCGCAAGTGCCCCCTTTCACGAGTGCCAATTTCAGTCTGCAGGATTTGTATCATTACCATAATCATTCTTTTTCCTCTTATGCATCTTCTTTCGTTTCAATTCCTTTCCAGTTTTGATCATAAAAAAACAGAATCCTCGCCTTTACTCAGAATAATACATCAACTGGTAATGTATTTTGCTGTTAGAAGGCTTGACTATTTAGCCTGTAACTCCCCGTGCCAATCTTTTATTTCGAGTCTCTTATTTCGATGTATTTTTTTTTCTTTTTTTTTCTAATTTTTGGGATGAATTAGTCTATAGGATAGATAGATAGATAGATAGAGAGAGAGAGAGAGAGGGGAGAGAGGGAGAGAGAGAGAGAGAGAGAGAGAGAGAGAGAGAGAGAGAGAGAGAGAGAGAGAGAGAGAGAGAGAGAGAGAGAGAGAGAGAGAGAGAGATGAGAGAGAGAGAGAGAGAGAGAGAGAGAGAGAGAAGAGAGAGAGAGAGATAGAGAGAGATAGAGAGAGAGAGAGAGGAGAGAGAGAGATAGAGAGAGAGAGAGAGAGAGAGAGAGAGAGAGAGAGATAAGAGAGAGATGAGAGAGAGAGAGAGAAGAGAGAGAGAGAGAGAGAGATTAGAGTTGATTACCGTTCTGACTCCTTTTTGACAATTTTTAAGACTAATTGAACACATATTAGCCAATTAATATTTCCCATCTATTATAGCTTACATTAAAGTACGTTAATTAGGAAAAAAATCCTCATGCTACGAAATAGATAAAATAATCACAAAAGATAATATCATATTGAGAAGAGAAATATCTAAATTGAATATAATTGTAAAGACGAATATTAAATAATAACTGAATATATACGTAGACACTAAATATTCATTATGAAACTCGAGATTAAAATTGAATCAGAAACTTGTGATCAGTTAAACAAGGCATAATGAATACTCGGCAACTTCTCTTTGTTCACACGGAAATCGAACGCGGAAAAGAATAACAATCCCAATAACTTTTGCAGCAAGAAAAGTTTAAAACAACAGTTGGCTGCGAATTTTCTTTTGCGTGTGGGAAGATTTTCGTTTCTTTTCGTTCAATTTTTTTTTTCCTCGTATTTTTTTTTTTCCCGATCGTCAGACACGGATCGGAACAAATGCTTTTTGACAAAATGAGGAAATTATGAAACCAGAAAAGAAATACAGCAGTAGGAAAAACAGGGAAAAATAATGGAAAATACGATATAATAAGATCAGATGAAATATATGAAGTATTTTTTTTCGATCGTCAGACCGGATCGGAACAAATGCTTTTTTGACAAAATGAGGAAATTATGAAACCAGAGAAGAAATACAACAGTAGGAAAAGCAGGGAAATAATGGAAAAATACGTATAATAAGAATCAGATGAAATATATGAAGTTTTTTTTTTCCCCCGATCGTCAGACACGGATCGGAACAAATGCTTTTTTGACAAAATTAGGAAATTATGAAACCAGAAAAGAAATACAACAGTAGGAAAAACATGAGAAATATGGAAAAATACGTATAATAAGAATCAGATGAAATATATGAAGTATTTTTTTTTTCGATCGTCAGACACGGATCGGAAACAAATGCTTTTTGACAAAATGAGGAAATTATGAAACCAGAAAGAAATACAGCAGTAGGAAAAACAGGGAAAAATAATGGAAAAATACGTATAATAAGAATCAGATGAAATTTTAAAAAGTTGGAGATGAGGTTCCCACATGCGAACAACAATCAACATTGTCAACAAATATGAAAAAGGAGGAATAAATAAGATAAAAAGAAATTGATAAATAGATAGAAGCGAAAAAAAAAAAAACATGAACAGGTAACCGCTCCACATATAACCCCCCACAGAGCCCCATGAGCAACATCTCCTTACCTTTATCATCTCCTCAAAATCTAAGCCTTATCAGCACTAGCTCATACCGGATGCCCAATTAACCGGCCAGGCCAAAGAGGGCAGGAAAAAGGGGTTAAAATGACACGTGTGGGCGGAGAAGGAGGTTGTTCAGTCACTCACGGTAGTTTGCTGGCAATTATTAGGCTTGTTAGCAAGTTTGCGTGAAAAAGTTAAGGACGAAACGTGGTGAAGATTTATGGGTGGGTTGCCCATGGCCAGTGGTTGGTCATGGGCAACTTAATGGGATAATGAGTGTTCAGTTAGTCTTAAAATCTGTCAAAAAGGATTCTTAGAACGGTTATACATCCTTACATTTTGGGTAAAGAAAAATGACAGAATGATTGGTTAAATTGTAGGGGTTGACTGAATTTGTTTATCGATCTGAAATGGAACTAAATGGTTTATGAGCAATGTGATATATATATATATATATATATATATATATATATATATATATATATATATATATATATTTTTTTTTTTTTTTTTTTTTTTTTTTTTTTTTTTTTTTTTTTTTTGTTCTTGTTGTTGTTCGCGTCATTGTTGCTGTAATTATGATTATTGTAATTATTGTTATTGTCATTATTATTGTTGTAGTTGTTGTGTTGTCATTATTATTAGCAACAATAATTGTCATCATCATCATTATTATAACTAATACTAGATTTATTGTTATTACATTTATCCTTTTCGTATTAATCATTATTAACATCATTATTATTATCGTTATTATTATCCTTATCTTTGTCATTTTTATCATCATTACATTCATCATTACCACCATCTTTACCATTATTTCTACGTTGTCTTCGTAACACTTTCCAAAACAGCGTCGTTCCTGGTGTAGGTATTGCGATAAGCATCACTATTATCTTTAACCCTAATGTTTTCTTTTTAAACTGTTATCGTTATCAGCTAATCTAAGGTGTTATAAGCCCGGATACTCACTGTGAATACCTTACTGATAAGCGTTTGAAGAGTTCCATAGTCGGAACACGCAAGCATACACACACATTCGCGGGCGTGTGTGTAGAAGAATAGATGATAATAATAATGATGATAATAATTTAGGGTTTGCTGTGACAGGCTTTTGTGACATCAGTCAAATTGTGGTTTGTCTGTTTATTGTGCTTCTAAACTAGATGTAGAAAGAGAGAGAGAGAGAGAGAGAGAGAGAGAGAGAGAGAGAGAGAAGAGAGAGAGAGAGAGAGAGAGAGAGAGAGAGAGAGAGAGAGAGAGAGATATGAGTAGAAAGAGAGAGAGAGAGAGATAGATAGAGATAGAGAGAGAGAGAGAGAGATAGATAGAGATAGATAGATAGATAGATAGATAGATAGAGAGAGAGAGAGAGAGAGAGAGAGAGAGAGAGAGAGAGAGAGAG
>NW_020871095.1:39302-49302 GCF_003789085.1 Penaeus vannamei
AATAATGAATATGATAACAATGATGATAATGATAACAGTAGCAACAATAACCATGATAATGAGAATGGGAATAGCAGAAATAATAATAATAATATGAATGAGAATTACAAAAATAATCATAATAATCATAATGATAATGGCAATAATAACGACAGCACTGATAAGCATATCTAATAATGACAATACTGATATCCATAACAATAACGATAAAGATAATAACAATAATAATAATAACAATCATAATGATGATAAAGATTGCACTGATTCGCTTTCACATCACGACCTCCCTCTAATGTAATTTTTTGTCTCAATAAACTTATCAAAGTCAAAAAAAGTCTCTAAGGTTCCTCCCATATAAGGTTCTGGCAGATGGCGGCTCATCCTCGAACTCTCGAACCACTGACACGGGATTCGAACGCGCGAGCTGGTGCTTCGACCCTCATTGTCTCCAGGGTTCGGATTTTCAAACGCGTCAAGGCGCCTTTTCTCTCCTTTGGCGCCTTAACTTACGGCTCTTTTGAGAATCCGGCCCCAGATTCTTAAAGGAGACTTAAGTTGAGGCGCGCTGGTGACCTTAATTAACCGTCCTGCTGTATTTCCTTTGTATATGAGCGAAGAGTGTTGATTTCCCGCCCGCCTCGAAGCGCTGAAGGGTGCTTTCCCCTTCCTTGCCTTCACCCGAGGCGCCTTCACTCGCACCAATATGGCGGGTCCCTTGCTCTGTGCATGGGCCGTAAGATCGCTCGTAAGTTAAGGCGCCTTAAGGAGATACGGCGTCTTAACCCTTTGAGAATCCAGCCCCAGGGTCGCTTGTCAACGCTGCACCACGGCGGTCGAGATGAAGATAATTTATCAATAATGATAATTGATATGATAATGATGATGACAGTAACAATGGTAAAAGCAATAGAAGCAATGATAATATTAATGATGATAATGATAATACTAAATGTAATTATAGTAATATAGAGATGATGATAAAAGAAATTATGATTATAGAAATGATTACATAAAATTAAAAGAATAAAAGATTATATTAAAATTAATAGAAATGATAATAATGACACAATAATGATAATGATATCAATGATGACAATGGTAACTATGATACCAATAATGATAATAATAATGATATAATATTAATAATGACAATAATGATAATAATGATAATTATAATAACAATATCAACAATAATTGAAAATCAATAATTATAACAATGAAAATAACTAGCTATAATAAAAAATAATAATGATAATGGTTGTAATGATAACGACAATAGTGATAATGATGATAATGATGATTGCAGTAATGATAAGATAGGGGACAGTAGTCATGATAAAATAAATGATCAGTAATAATGATCGTAACGATTGTGATATGATAATAAATATCGTAATAGTAATGATAATAATGATAATAGTCATGACAAAAAAATGATGATAATACTAATGAAAATGATGATGATGATAATAACACTAACGACAAAATTATAATACTAAAGAAAATAATAATGATAATGATGATAATAATTATGACAATAATCATGATAATAATGATAAGAATAATAGTAATAATAACAACAACCACAATGATAAAGATGTTAATAATAGTATTCATAATAATGATAATTATAATGATAATAACTACAATAAGGTAAAATACTGATAATATTATTAATAATGATTTGATAATTATGATAATAACGATAATAACGATAGTGCTAATGTTAAAGATGACAGCAATAAAAAACAACAATGATAACAGTTGTAGTGATGATATGATAAATAATAATGATAAAATGATAATTACAAATGATAATGGTAATAATTATGATAATAATACTAATAATAATGATAATAATTGATAATAATTATATATAATATATATATATATATATATATATATATATATATATATATATTATATATATATATATATATTAACTTCTTAATAAAGGACGATTGACGTCACTCTCTGACGTCAGAATCTCGCCATTTGGTAAACAATTTTATGACACTTCTAAGATGAACAATCACAAAGGCAATATGAATGTCCCTTTCATTTGCATGTGCAACTTCCCCCCCCCCTTGCAAGTGCAACCTCCCCCCCCCACCCCCACCCCCCACGCATCCCCTGACGTTGTATGAGAGAAGTAAGAAGCAGAAAATAATATGAATCTTTCTTGTCTTTGGAAGCCATCGTCGGCGAGGAGGAAGAGTCCCGGATGTGGAGTCAGGTCTGCCATTTCCCTTCGTTCTATTGTGGTCTCGAAGTCCCGCGTCCGGCTCGGTTTTTTTTGCTCAAGTGTCTCTCTCCTCCTTTTTGAGTTTATTCTTTCTGTCTTTCGCCTTTTTCTTTTATTTTGTTTTTTTCTTTTTTTCTTTCGTTTTTTTTTTTTTTAATTCTCTCTCTTCTCTTTCTCTTTTTTTTCTTTTTCTTTCTCTCTCTCTCTCTCTCTCTCTCTCTCTCTCCTCTCTCTCTCTCTCTCTCTCTCTCTCTCTCTCTCTCTCTCTCTCTCTCTCTCCCTCCCTCTCTCTCTCTCCCTCACTCCCCTCCCTCCCTCCCTCCACTCTCTCTCCTCTCTCCCTCCCCCCCCACTCTCTCTCTCTCTCTCTCCCCCCCCCCCCACTCTCTCTCTCTCTCCCTCTCCTCTCCCTCCCCCCCCCCACTCTCTCTCTCCCTCCCTCCCTCTCTCCCTCTCCTTCCCCTCCCTCCCTCCCTCCCTCCCTCCCCCTCTCCCCCCCACTCCCTCCCTCTCTCCCTCCCCCCCCCCTCTTTCTTCTGCACGATGGCATATCTCCCCACGCACTTTATGTCGCCTTGTAAACAGTCACACTCCCTGCCCTTCTCCGCGCGTGAGCCGGCAGAATAATCTCCATTGCAAACACATTAATCATAAGTTGCATCACGGTTGAATCGCCCGATATGCAGTAAACAGAAATTCAATCTCCAGCAAAGTCAGTGAAGGATATATGTTATTAACAGTTCGTTGGGATGAGCTCTATACCTGTCACGGGCGGACGAGGGTGTGAGAAGGGGAGAGAAGAGAGGGAGAGAGAGGGGAGAGAGAAGAGGGGAGAGAGAAGAGAGGGAGAGAGAAGGGGGAGAGAGAGAGGGGAAGAGAGAGGGGGGAGAGAAGAGAGGGGAGAGAAGAGAGGGGAGAGAAAGAGAGGGGAGAAGAGAGGGGGAGAGAAGAGAGAGGGAGGGAGAAGAGAGGGGAGAGAAAAGAGGAGAGAAGAGAGGGAGAGAGAGAGGGGGAGAGAAGAGAGGGAGGAGGGGAAGAGAGGGGAGGAAGAGAGGAGAGAGGAGAGGGGAGAGAAGAAAGGGTTAAGAATGTGGGAGAGGAAGGGGGAAGTAAAAGCAGTTATGAATACTGAAAGGAGTTCATAAAGAATAGGAGATAAGAGTGGAGACAGCACCGCAATTATGAATGAGAGAAGAGTAAAAGAGGTTAAGAATGATTGGGAAAGTAGAAAAAAATGACTGATATTGGGAAATCAAAGAGAGACAGGAAAATGCCAAAAACAAGTTATGATTGACTGAAAAAAATTGAGATGAAAACAAGTGGAGGAGGATAGAAAGATTAGGAGAGAGGAGAGAAAACTAAAAGCAGTTATGAACGATGATAGAAACGAAGGATAAATACTGAGAAGCTTATAAATGGCTAGTAAAGTAAAATGCAAGTGAAATAAATATGGGTAATTCGGAGAGAAGATAGAAGACTAAAACAAGTTATATTTGATTGGAAACATAATGTAAAGTAAATGTGTGTATAATAACCATATGATGACCTTTTATGTATATCCTCATTACCTTTAATACTTTCCTGCCTTCTATCATAAATGATTAGTCATTACCAAAATCATCATTATCAATTATCTTACATGTAATAATGATAATAATTACTATATCTATAATTACTATAGGGAGGGAATTGCACATGCAATAAATGTATCTACCCGATATATTTATTTACGCAACGAACAACAAATCGGCGTACAGATTGCGCAGATTCTTGCTCCAGATTTGTATATTCTTTTGCGCAGTGAAGAGTAATGACCCCAGTAAACCCAGGGACACACTTGCTCGCCCTTATCTCGCTTTAGAACTTATGCAACAGATTACTGTGCATTGCTTTTTGCTTTTCTTCTTCTTTCTCTTGAAGGAGGATACTATTTGATTTCATAATCGTCAATCATTCTTCATTTTATTATTATTGGTATGTTTTTTTTTTTTTTTTTTTTTATTTTTTTTTTTATTATCGCTATTGCCGTTATCGTTATGATAATTTTTAGTAATGTGTAGAAAATAATCATGATATTGTAATGCCAACGATGATAATTGTTCGGTAGCTCAACATTGTTGTATTCAGCCATCATTCTTCTCATTATCGCCAACATCACTTATCATCTCCTCTCTCTCTCTCTCTCTCTCTCTCTCTCTCTCCCTCTCTCTCTCTCTCTCTGTCCTCCTCCCTCTCTCTCTCCTCTTGTCTCGTCTGTCTCTTCTTGTCCTTCCCTCTCCCCTACTCGTTCGCTCTTCTCTCTCTTTCTCTCTCTCTTTTCCTTGCTCCTTCTCTCCTCCCACTCACTCGCTCGTTCTCTCTCTCTCTCTCTCTCTCTCTCTCTCTCTCTTTCCTTCCCCCTTTCTCCTCCCACTCACTCGCTCGTTGTCTGTCTCTCTGTCTGTCTGTCTCTCTCTCTCTCTCTCTTATATATATATATATATATAATATTATATATATATATATATATATATATATATATAATATAAAGTAATATATTATATATATATATATTATGTAATTATGTTATATATATATATTATCACATATCTTACCAATATCCCATTCGTCACATAGACTTAATAAAAAACCGAAGTTTGTGGCAGTTTCCCCGAGATTTCATGCTCGTCCTGAAGCTTCGTCTCGTGAGAACTGAACTTTACAGCGTTTATTCTATTCGGATTTCTTCGCGTGCTTCCTGAACGAGTGTGCGAAGGCCCGTGACAGGATTTTAAGGTTTTCCGTGAAGGGGGGAGGAGTAGGAGAATAGATGCCCGTATTCGAGCTAATAAGAGCGCCGCGACTTCGGGGGAAAAAATGACCTGTTCGTGTTCTGTCCTCTTCTCTTCTTGAATTCTCTCCGTCGTCTCTGCTCTGTCGTCTCTCTTCTCTTTTCTTTCTTCTCTCTCTCTCTCTCAACTCTCATCACCTCCTCTCTCTCTCTCTCTCTCTTCTCTCTCTCTCTTCTCTCTCTTGTCGTTCGATTCTCCTCACATATTCCAAGGCCTGAATTCTTCTTTCCCTTTATGTGCATACACATGTACCACATGACTCACTCTTACACATGCTATAATGTTCGTACATATGCCCACTCTCATCATGTACAAGGAAGTGGAAGACATGTGTATGTACCATTCTATCTGTCTGTCTCTGTTCTCATCTCTTCTTCAGACCTTTCCTTTTGTTTTCTCTCTGAGGTCTCCCCTTCTCTCTTTCTTCTCCTTCTCTCTGTCCCTCTCTCTCTTTCTTTCTCTCTCTTCTCGTCTCTCTCTCTTCCTGCTCTCTTCATTCTCTCTCTCTCTCTCTCCTCTCTCCCCCCCTCTCTCTTTCTGTCTCCGTTCTCCCTAACTCTCTCTCTCTTTCTCTCCCCTCCCCTCCCCTCTTCTGCTCTCTCTTATTCTCTCTCTCTCCCCACCCCCCTTCTCTCTCTCTCTCTTTCTCTCCCCCTCCCCCCCCTCTCTCTGTCTCTCTCTGTCTGTCTGTCTGTCTCTCTCTCTTCTCTCTCTCTCTCCTCTCTCTCTCTCTCTCTCTACTCTCTCTCTCACCTCTCTCTCTCCTCTTTCTCTCTCCCCCCGCTCCCCTCTTCTCTCTCTGTCTCTCTCGTCTCTCTCTCTCTCTCTCCTCCTCTCTCTTTCTCTCTCTCTCCACACACCCAATATCAATATTAAGAGTGTTCCTACCTACAAGCTCTCCTCGAGTTCAGCAGCGCCTCCTTGGACACCCAGACCAGCCAAGAACATTGAATCACCTCTACCTGATAGAACAGCCCAGCTCGTCTTTTTTAGACTTATTTTATATACTTTTTTTGCTTACACAACATCCACTAGTCTATTTCTTATACATTTTTTTTTCTTTACAGAACATCCACTTATCTATTTCTTATACATTTTTTTCTTACAGAACAATCCACTATATTTCATACATTTTTTTTCTTTACAGAACATGCCACTATATTCTCTATACATTTTTTTCTTTACAGAACATCCACTAGTCTATTTCTTATACATTTTTTTTCTTTACAGAACATCCACTTTTTACGTTTTTTTTTCTTTACAGAACATCCCCTAGTCTATTTCTTATACATTTTTCGCTTTACACAACATCCACTATATTTCTTATTACATTTTTTTCTTTACAGAACATCCACTAGTCTATTTCTATATACATTTTTTTCTTTACAGAACACCACTAGTCTATTTCTTAATATAATTTTTGTTTTACATCCACAAGTCTATATCTTTTACCTGATAGATTTTCCTATAGTGCGTTCTTCATTGTGTGTGATTTTGTTCCAGATGTAGAACAGGGGAAATATTAAACTCCAGAGATGGACGTGAATGATTTGTGGGTGTGTTCTTTCTCACTGATTTTCAGATTCAATCTTCAGGAAGAACTATTCTTCTTTTTCTGGGTGGATTTTTTACATGATGCAGCACACACACACACACACACACACACATAATCATATATATATAATATATATATATATATATATATTATATATATATATATATATATAATATATATAACATTATATATATGTATATATATATGTTTAACTTACCTATACCTTACTACACATACACATATATATATATAATACTAACTACCTACCTATATATATATCATACCATAATCATATATATAATATAAACTTATACATATAAAAATATATATATGTATGCATATGTAATGAATATCAACATTACGCCTATATCGCTATAGATTACGATAGTATATATATATATTATATACATATATGTACTATACTATAAACCCACCCAGCCATATATAGCCTATCCCTACCCTACTAAAATATTACAATATATATATATATATATTATATACCAAGCGACTTAGATATATAATAAACGCCATAAACACACACCCACACACACACACACACACACACACACACACACACACCCACACACACACACAAATCACACACACACATATAATATAACCTAAATATATATATACCATAAGTATAAATACAACCTCCTACCTATATCATACTAATCACGCATATAACAAATCTATTATACCAATCAATATACTATCATTTACTATACTAATAACGTTACAATATATATGCCACATGTTTGGTGTGGGAAAACTCACTAATATCGTACACACACAACACACACACACACAGCAGACCAAACACCACACAAAACGCGCACCCCGCACACCACACACCAACACACACACAACACACACACCACACACACCTAAAATAAAACTATTAAAATCATATGGTTCTACATACTAATATAATACATATAATCATATAATATTAAAATATATATATGTATACATGTATTATACCTATATAACAATTACATAATATCTAATATGTATGGTCCTGTATCATCATCATCCTCATCGCCCGAATCAGTCCACCGCAGGATGTAGCCTCTCCATTTTCTAACTTTTTTCTGTCTCGTTTTGTAATCCAGTCTGCTCTCCAAATTTCTAGTCTTCACGCCATCTTGTCATTGGTCGCCCTGCCTACTCTATTATCTATAGTCCAGTCTTACTTTCTTTGTCTATCTGTCGTCTTGTCTCCCGACATATAGCCCGCCCATTTCATTCTTTTGGATGATCCTAACAAGTTATCTAACTCCACCCATTGCGTTCCCTGATCCACGTCATCCTCATCCCGAGCTCTTAGGCTAATTCCACATCAACCTTCCATCCCTCTCTAGGCACTCATTAGTTCCTCTCCAGTAATTCGTTGTAGTCCATGTTTCTGAATCTACTCCTAGGTCATAACTGAGGACGCACTGTTTTAAAGACTTTTTTTTTAAACACCAATTGCATAGGAAACCTCTTATGATCTAATGGCTCTGTCCGGAAAGCGCTCCCAGACTATGCGCTCGTTTATTTCCTCTCGTATAGATGTGTTTGTTCTGTACGAGCTCCGCTAGATAATATTCTCCACTAACTCTAGCGCTCGCTTATTACATGTATCTTGTTTGAAATGAACAATCTGCGCTCAATTGACAACTAATGTTTCTCTTCTAGACCTGGTACTTAATCTTAGATCTCTGCAAGTTTCGTCCTCATCATGTTTCTTGCTGCATCACTATATAGGACAAATAAACGTCCTGCAAACCTTAGATTGTTTAGTAAATATTCGTCTACCTATTTTCGACACCTCTTCCGCTTTCACCATTCTAGGTTCTTGAATATTTCTTCCAAGTTTTTGAGATCGTGTCCACCTGGTCTATCCCTTTTTCAAAATTGCCGTATGTATCATTTTCTTGTGGAACTTGATGGGCTGCTGTTCCACCTTTTATATATAGTTCAGCTAATTCTATTTTGCTCCTGTTTGACGATACTTTCATGCACGCACTGTTTTTGCATAATCTGTTTATTTTACCGAAAACTTGCCTGGAGCTTTGCTTGTCGTTTTTAACCGCTTACTTCAAGTGCTACTCCTTAATTTGTTAATAATAACACTTAAGCTTAGATGAGTATGTATACAGTGAATTTCTGCAATAACTACTTTTTCTGTGGTAATACCTGTCTCACCTTACTATGTTTATCACTATGTTTGGATAACGAGACGATATCTCCGTTTTCTGTAATTTATAGATGCGCGCTAAAGAAAACGGACATTGTGCTATTGAACTCTACGGCAATATCACTCCAGATTTCATTGCGCAACTACAGAAACTCGATACGAATAATAGATTTTCATATAAAAACGTATGTTACTCCACATCCTTTCAATCATTGCAAGGTTCTTGACTCTCTCAATATAATAGTAATAATTGCCATAGCAGTACTACCCCTCTAGCTTGAATAATACCTTCCTAGTAAATTCTGATCCACAGCGTGTTACGTTAGCAAGCATTTACTTTATCACCCTTTCCTTTAACCTTCCTTACTCTTTTTCTATTCTTTTTATCTCTCGTCATTCCTTATGAATATTCAAATTTTAATCTTTTAATTATTTTAGGCATAGTTTATCTTAAATATTATTTTAGTTTAAACTGCTTTACTCGCTTTATCATTGTATTATGTATTAAATGTCTAATTCGCCATGCCAATTGCTGTTCTAATTTTTTGTCTACGTTAGAAAATGTATCTATAGATAGAATATCCAGATTGATTGTTTATGCTTACGGAAAATATCAGAAATTGCAGGAGTAGATACGCCTAGAAGTAGAAGAAAGACAAGTAAGTGCTTGTGAAGCAAAGGAGCGCATAGGGAGGAAAGGGGAGGAAGAAAGATACCCGAGGGAGGGAGAAGAATGATAAGGATGGAGAAGAAGGGCGATAGATGTGCAGGGAGAAGAAGATAAGGAGCAGATAAGAGAAGAGGAGGGCGAGAAGAAGGAAATAGAGCGAGACGATTTCCGTAAGAAAGAGAATAAAAAGCTGCGAAATCGCAGAGCCAGACCAACATGCTAACCACAGAAAGCAAACGGGACCCATTCTGGCGTGTTCCTAACATCATACTTGACGAATTCACAAAATAAAAAGCAGGATACCATACAAGACATATGCCGAAACCTGTCATAACAACAGAACACTACAAGCAAGAANAAACATAAAATATAATCGATGATAGATAATCTCGATAAAAAGGATTTTAATAATCAAAAGATTAATAAATAATGTATTACTACCATTATCAGTATTATTACTGATGCAAAAAATAAAGACAATAATTAGTGAAAAGCAAGAACTATGATGCGAATG
>NW_020871095.1:61802-69302 GCF_003789085.1 Penaeus vannamei
AATTTAAAGTAATTTGCACTGGAAGACGAAAAAACGAATATCCATGACAACGCGATCCCATACTAAGCAAAAAGTTAAAATGATTATCGATCGTAGCTGTTCACGGAATTTGTGAACCCATAAAAATAAAAAATAAATACTCAGATTCAATAAAGCTACTATAATTAAAGTCTAAGAATACTTCAAAAATGACAAACATAATAACAATTAATATCATTGTTATTGTTGATACTGTTTATTTTCTTCCAGCATTATTGATCTTTGAGAATGAACTTCTTAAAATGACTTAATCAATATTAACATTATCATTATCACTAATATGGTCAATTAACTCCCATCATAATCGATCTCTAATAATAAACTTAAAAAAGCTTTATTGTCATCGTTGTTATCAATAATGATATTGCTAATAATGATAATCATCTCTTACGTCATTAATGCTCGACTTCACTAGTTATTAGTTGTCATCCTTGGAATCAAAAGGAACAAAAGCAGAAGTAATGACACTGATAATGATACGTCACTGATAATGATAAGGGGAACGTCATTAAGATCAACGGTGATAACGAACCTGCCAGTGTAAGAAAGGCGAAAGGAGGGCTAACTATTCTATAGGTTTTGGGGACCCTCACGGTTTTAGGTGTCACTGAATTCACTGCGTTTTTTTATTCGGGTTCTTGTGAATTAGGAACTTTGGAAAATAAGGAAAGAATACTGTAAAAGACTATGTTTACTACGTTTCTAATACACAAACGATCTGAAACTATGAAATGTGTATCTTTCATGGTATGGTATTAATATAGATGCTATAGGCACCTTTTCGCAAGTCAGGATCTCCTGGTCTCTTTTATGACCCTTAATATCAGACTACATTTAATATATAGGGATGATTTTCAAACAGTCACACTGACAGTGCAGTTCTAACTGTTGATACATTATAATCTAAATATGAGTTGTGGTAAGTATACAGGTGTAAATATCGCAACAAAACTCATATTGGTATCACATTAACTTATATAAGCTATTGGCTGGCATTTTTTCCCCACAAATAGTTCATCATACAAATCGTCATACATAATATAAACAGTAAAAGAAATATTACAAAGTATAAGAATTGCTCCTGACTACAAAGGCTCCTTGAGTATAAAATCTATCACACAATCCATAGCTTGATATATTTCAGGGGTCTAATACTATTTGTATATATTGTTCCTTGTGGGTTATAAAAGAGGCATTTTCCCTTAAACAAAATCCTGTCTTCCTTCGAGTAATTGTTTGTCTTATTTAGCTTACCATGGATAGGCCTCTATATTAGTTTCTAATTCATGGGATCATTTTATTTAATAATTCCATTACTATTCTATATTATACTGAACTGACTTCATAATTATTTCTGCAGAAGTGTTTTCAAATCTATGAACTAACGTGTTATGGCAGTTGTTGCTATGAACGCTACAATAGATTATTGAAAGAAATATATATAAATGTTTTTATAATGATTGCCTTTGTTTACCATGCCATAAATATCAGTAATCAGAATTCCATATATATTGTAAATATGAAGCATGCAACAGGCAGCCAATCAAAACATCTTTTACCAGAGGCTGTGGAGAATGCTTGATGCAATCCTATTACTTGGTAATTAGTATTCTTATTTTTTTAATCATTAAGAGAACGATTCCTTTTGCAAACTTGTTAATTCTGTTGCATAATAGTTCGAGTGATGTAGAACACGAGATAAAAAGTAAGCGACAGTTTGTTCGTGTTCTGATATCAATTTGGTTTCGATATCAATTATTGCAATATTGTTGTAATAAGAACGGGAGAGACAGACACTATGTGAAGTTTAAAGTTGACATCTGCATTGAGAGACTTATCAGCAATATGTACGATAACGGGGCTGCTCCGATAAGGATGCTCCATTTCTTGACTTAGCAAAAGAAAGTTAAATACTGTTTGGCTAATCGGTCTTACTCAAAACGCTCGGATATTATGTCCATCTACTTCTCATAATATAATATTTTTCTTCTTCGTCTCTCAAAGGTATTTATGTCCATCTACTTCCTCTCATAATATATTTTTCTTTATTTACTTCCGTCTGTCAAAGGTATTTATTCCATCTACTTCCTCTTATAATGTTTATTATTTTTTTTACTTCCGTCTCTGAAAGGATCATTCTATTGCTTTGTTCATTCACGCTGGAGACTACAAGGACTGCAGGTCGTTTCTTGTATGTCTAAAACTAGACAGACAGTCTGCATTGTCCTTCCCGAGCAGAGGACGTTGTAGACGCGGTCAACCTAAATTCGCTCCTGTGTAGACGGATAGACGGAGGACCACGTGCCTCTCAATAAATTCGCTCCTGTGTAGACGGATAGACGAGGACCACGTGCCTCTCAATGAAATTCGCTCCTGTGTAGACGGATAGACGAAGGACCACGTGCCTCTCAATGGAAATTCGCTCCTGTGTAGACGGATAGACGGAGGACCACGTGCCTCTCAATGGAAATTCGCTCCTGTGTAGACGGATAGACGAGGACCACGTGCTCTCAATGGAAATTCGCTCCTGTGTAGACGGATAGACGAAGGACCACGTGCCTCTCAATGGAAATTCGCTCCTGTGTAGACGGATAGACGAGGGACCACGTGCTCTCAATGAAATTCGCTCCTGTGTAGACGGATAGACGAAGGACCACGTGCCTCTCAATGGAAATTCGCTCCTGTGTAGAAGGATAGACGAAGGACCACGTGCCTCTCAATGGAAATTCGCTCCTGTGTAGACGGATAGACGAAGGACCACGTGCCTCTCAATGGAAATTCGCTCCTGTGTAGACGGATAGACGAGGACCACGTGCCTCTCAATGGAAATTCGCTCCTGTGTAGACGGATAGACGAAGGTGCTCTCAATGAAAATTCGCTCCTGTGTAGACGGATAGACGAAGGACCACGTGCTTCTCAATGGAAATTCGCTCCTGTGTAGACGGATAGACGAAGGACCACGTGCTCTCAATGAAAATTCGCTCCTGTGTAGACGGATAGACGAGGACCACGTGCTCTCACGGTGTAGACGGATAGACGAAGGACCACGTGCCTCTCAATAGAAATTCGCTCCTGTGTAGACGGATAGACGAAGGACCACGTGCCTCTCAATAGAAATTCGCTCCTGTGTAGACGGATAGACGAAGGACCACGTGCCTCTCAATGAAATTCGCTCCTGTGTAGACGGATAGACGAAGGACCACGTGCCTCTCAATGAAATTCGCTCCTGTGTAGACGGATAGACGAAGGACCACGTGCCTCTCAATGAAATTCGCTCCTGTGTAGAAGGATAGACGAAGGACCACGTGCTTCTCAATGAAAATTCGCTCCTGTGTAGACGGATAGACGAAGGACCACGTGCCTCTCAATGAAATTCGCTCCTGTGTAGAAGGATAGACGAAGGACCACGTGCCTCAATGAAATTCGCTCCTGTGTAGAAGGATAGACGAAGGACCACGTGCCTCTCAATAGAAATTCGCTCCTGTGTAGACGGATAGACGAGGACCACGTGCCTCTCAATAGAAATTCGCTCCTGTGTAGAAGGATAGACGAGGACCACGTGCCTCTCAATAGAAATTCGCTCCTGTGTAGACGGATAGACGAGGACCACGTGCCTCTCAATGAAATTCGCTCCTGTGTAGACGGATAGACGAGGACCACGTGCCTCTCAATGAAATTCGCTCCTGTGTAGACGGATAGACGAAGGACCACGTGCCTCTCAATAGAAATTCGCTCCTGTGTAGACGGATAGACGAGGACCACGTGCCTCTCAATAGAAATTCGCTCCTGTGTAGACGGATAGACGAAGGACCACGTGCCTCTCAATAGAAATTCGCTCCTGTGTAGACGGATAGACGAGGACCACGTGCCTCTCAATGGAAATTCGCTCCTGTGTAGACGGATAGACGAAGGACCACGTGCCTCTCAATAGAAATTCGCTCCTGTGTAGACGGATAGACGAAGGACCACGTGCCTCTCAATGGAAATTCGCTCCTGTGTAGACGGATAGACGAGGACCACGTGCCTCTCAATGGAAATTCGCTCCTGTGTAGACGGATAGACGAAGGACCACGTGCCTCTCAATAGAAATTCGCTCCTGCGGATAGACGAAGGACCACGTGCCTCTCAATGGAAATTCGCTCCTGTGTAGACGGATAGACGAAGGACCACGTGCCTCTCAATAGAAATTCGCTCCTGTGTAGACGGATAGACGAAGGACCACGTGCCTCTCAATGAAATTCGCTCCTGTGTAGACGGATAGACGAAGGACCACGTGCCTCTCAATAGAAATTCGCTCCTGTGTAGACGGATAGACGAAGGACCACGTGCCTCTCAATGGAAATTCGCTCCTGTGTAGAAGGATAGACGAAGGACCACGTGCCTCTCAATAGAAATTCGCTCCTGTGTAGACGGATAGACGAAGGACCACGTGCCTCTCAATAGAAATTCGCTCCTGTGTAGAGGATAGACGAAGGACCACGTGCCTCTCAATGAAATTCGCTCCTGTGTAGACGGATAGACGAAGGACCACGTGCCTCTCAATGGAAATTCGCTCCTGTGTAGAAGGATAGACGAAGGACCACGTGCCTCTCAATAGAAATTCGCTCCTGTGTAGACGGATAGACGAAGGACCACGTGCCTCTCAATAGAAATTCGCTCCTGTGTAGACGGATAGACGAAGGACCACGTGCCTCTCAATGGAAATTCGCTCCTGTGTAGACGGATAGACGAAGGACCACGTGCCTCTCAATGGAAATTCGCTCCTGTGTAGACGGATAGACGAAGGACCACGTGCCTCTCAATAGAAATTCGCTCCTGTGTAGACGGATAGACGAAGGACCACGTGCCTCTCAATGAAAATTCGCTCCTGTGTAGACGGATAGACGAGGACCACGTGCCTCTCAAGAAATTCGCTCCTGTGTAGACGGATAGACGAGGACCACGTGCCTCTCAATAGAAATTCGCTCCTGTGTAGACGGATAGACGAAGGACCACGTGCCTCTCAATGAAATTCGCTCCTGTAGACGGATAGACGAAGGACCACGTGCCTCTCAATAGAAATTCGCTCCTGTGTAGACGGATAGACGAGGACCACGTGCCTCTCAATGAAATTCGCTCCTGTGTAGACGGATAGACGAAGGACCACGTGCTCTCAATAGAAATTCGCTCCTGTGTAGAAGGATAGACGAAGGACCACGTGCCTCTCAAAGAAATTCGCTCCTGTGTAGACGGATAGACGAAGGACCACGTGCCTCTCAATGGAAATTCGCTCCTGTGTAGACGGATAGACGAAGGACCACGTGCCTCTCAATAAATTCGCTCCTGTGTAGACGGATAGACGAGGACCACGTGCCTCTCAATGAAATTCGCTCCTGTGTAGACGGATAGACGAAGGACCACGTGCCTCTCAATGAAATTTCGCTCCTGTGTAGACGGATAGACGAAGGACCACGTGCCTCTCAATGGAAATTCGCTCCTGTGTAGACGGATAGACGAAGGACCACGTGCCTCTCAATGGAAATTCGCTCCTGTGTAGAAGGATAGACGAAGGACCACGTGCCTCTCAATGAAATTCGCTCCTGTGTAGAAGGATAGACGAAGGACCACGTGCCTCTCAATAGAAATTCGCTCCTGTAGAAGGATAGACGAGGACCACGTGCCTCTCAATGAAATTCGCTCCTGTGTAGACGGATAGACGAAGGACCACGTGCCTCAATGGAAATTCGCTCCTGTGTAGACGGATAGACGAGGACCACGTGCCTCTCAATAAATTCGCTCCTGTGTAGACGGATAGACGAGGACACGTGCCTCTCAATGAAATTCGCTCCTGTGTAGACGGATAGACGAACCACGTGCCTCTCAATGGAAATTCGCTCCTGTGTAGACGGATAGACGAAGGACCACGTGCCTCTCAATGAAATTCGCTCCTGTGTAGACGGATAGACGAAGGACCACGTGCCTCTCAATAGAAATTCGCTCCTGTGTAGACGGATAGACGAAGGACCACGTGCCTCTCAATGGAAATTCGCTCCTGTGTAGACGGATAGACGAAGGACCACGTGCCTCTCAATAGAAATTCGCTCCTGTGTAGACGGATAGACGAGGACCACGTGCGAAATTCGCTCCTGTGTAGACGGATAGACGAGGACCACGTGCCTCTCAATGAAATTCGCTCCTGTGTAGACGGATAGACGAAGGACCACGTGCCTCTCAATGGAAATTCGCTCCTGTGTAGAAGGATAGACGAGGACCACGTGCCTCTCATTCGCTCCTGTGTAGACGGATAGACGAAGGACCACGTGCCTCTCAATAGAAATTCGCTCCTGTGTAGACGGATAGACGAAGGACCACGTGCCTCTCAATGGAAATTCGCTCCTGTGTAGACGGATAGACGAAGGACCACGTGCCTCTCAATAGAAATTCGCTCCTGTGTAGACGGATAGACGAGGACCACGTGCCTCTCAATAGAAATTCGCTCCTGTGTAGACGGATAGACGAGGACCACGTGCCTCTCAATGGAAATTCGCTCCTGTGTAGACGGATAGACGAAGGACCACGTGCCTCTCAATGAAATTCGCTCCTGTGTAGACGGATAGACGAGGACCACGTGCCTCTCAATGGAAATTCGCGTAGACGGATAGACGATCTCAATGGAAATTCGCTCCTGTGTAGACGGATAGACGAAGGACCACGTGCCTCTCAATGGAAATTCGCTCCTGTGTAGACGGATAGACGAGGACCACGTGCCTCTCAATAGAAATTCGCTCCTGTGTAGACGGATAGACGAAGGACCACGTGCCTCTCAATAGAAATTCGCTCCTGTGTAGACGGATAGACGAAGGACCACGTGCCTCTCAATAGAAATTCGCTCCTGTGTAGAAGGATAGACGAAGGACCACGTGCCTCTCAATAGAAATTCGCTCCTGTGTAGACGGATAGACGAAGGACCACGTGCCTCTCAATAGAAATTCGTCCGTGTAGAGGATAGACGAAGGACCACGTGCTCTCAATAGAAATTCGCTCCTGTGTAGACGGATAGACGAAGGACACGTGCCTCTCAATAGAAATTCGCTCCTGTGTAGACGGATAGACGAAGGACCACGTGCCTCTCAATAGAAATTCGCTCCTGTGTAGACGGATAGACGAAGGACCACGTGCCTCTCATGGAAATTCGCTCCTGTGTAGACGGATAGACGAAGGACCACGTGCCTCTCAATGGAAATTCGCTCCTGTGTAGACGGATAGACGAAGGACCACGTGCCTCTCAATGGAAATTCGCTCCTGTGTAGACGGATAGACGAAGGACCCACGTGCCTCTCAATGGAAATTCGCTCCTGTGTAGACGGATAGACGAAGGACCACGTGCTTCTCAATAGAAATTCGCTCCTGTGTAGACGGATAGACGAAGGACCACGTGCTCTCAATGAAATTCGCTCCTGTGTAGACGGATAGACGAAGGAC
>NW_020871095.1:74302-76802 GCF_003789085.1 Penaeus vannamei
TTGTCGATGACCGAACTTTAGGTCACAATAAGGGGTTTACCTAACAGAAGGTCAACCAGGAAACAACATGTGAGAAAGTAAAAGAAGTTGGTAGAGATTAATTGATATACACATATACACATAAGCACACACTCGTATAGTACCTACACACATGGACACCCACCCACACATGCGTGCGTGCTTGTATATGTGCGTGGGTGGGTGGCTGTGTGCGTGCGTGCGTATGTGTATGTGTGTGTGTTGTGTGTGTGTGTGTGTGTGTGTGTGTGTGTGTGTGTGTGTGTGTGTGTGTGTGTGTGTGTGTGTGTATGTGCGTGCGTGCGTGTGCGTGCGTGTTCGTGTTGGTTTGTTTGTGTTTGTATGTATGTACTGTGTTAACTAAATAAGAGAAAATGTAATTGAATAATGTCGGATTTCATAATAAAATCAACATCGGCGATTCCTCTCATCAACCGAATAAACAATTTCTGTCTAAAAAAGTGACCAACAGAACGAGTAAACTGCCTTGACTACAATTACTTTTTAAAAAATCAAATAAAGGAAAAATATTGACCAAAAAATCACACACGTCTTCTATAAAACGAACAGGAAGACCGACCTTCTCAAGCTTCTTTTTGTACTTAGTAAAATAAAAAAGTGGTTTGATGACGTCACCGTTCATAATGAATCAAACGTCAAGCTCAAGAAGAAAAGGAATGAATAAAGAATACCAGAAGTCACGAGAGAGGATGGACAGGACAGAAGAGAGAACAAAAAGACGAAAAAGGAAGAGGAGTTACTTGGTAGGGGAGTAAGGAAGAAGGAAAGATAAGAGAGGAGTTATTTGATAAGGAAGTAAGGAAGAAGAAAGGATACGGTAAGAATGAGAGAAAGAAGAAAAGACGAGAAAAAGTTACTTGATAAGGAAGAAAGGAAGAAGGAAAGACAAGAGAAGAGTTACTTGATAGTAAGAGAGGAAGAAGGAAAGTAAAGAGAATAATTATATGGCAAGGAAGGAATGAAGAAGATAAGATAATAAAAAAGTTACTTGGTAAGGAAGCAAAGAAGAGAAGATAATAGTTACGTGACAAGGAAATGGGAAGAAGAAAAGATAACAACCAATAACACAAGAGTTACTTGACAAAGGAATAAGGAAGAAAAGATAACAGAAAAAGTACTTGACAAGGAAGCAAAGAAGAGAAGATAAAAGTTACGTGGCAAGGAAATAGGAAGAAGAAAAGATAACAAACAATAACACAAGAGTTACTTCACAAAGGAATAAGGAAGAAAAGATAACAGAAAAATCACTTGACAAGGAAGTAAAGAAGAAGAAGAAGAAAAAATACAGAATAGTTACATGACAAAGGGAGTGAATAAACAAAAGAACGAAAAAACTACAATGCAAAACCCACGTTGCGTCTTTTCCCCCAATTCTTCCTTTTCTCTATGGAATAAATCTAAATCATAATAAAGGTAATGTCCTTTGCAAAACTAGTTCTAGGCTACTTGTTTCTCTACCTCTATGGCGACTTGTTTTTCTACGGGGATATTGGGCCAGCTGAGGGCTTACATGCTAGAAAACTTGTATTTAACATGTTTTTCGTTTTAACATCATGCTATAAGTGTTTTTTTTTTTTTTTTTTTTTTTTTTTTTTTTTTTTTTTTTTTACGGAAAGCTGTTTAAAGGGATATAGATCTAATTTTTTTTATATAATAAGTTAGCGTATAACAACCTAATATGTAAATCTTTTCCCCTTAGCATCACGCTGTTTTTTTTTTCAAAGGAAGGCTGTTTAAAGGTACATAAATATCTCAGTGTTATATATATATATATATATATATATATATATATATATATATATATATATATATATATACATAAGTTAGCATATAATAATCTATATGTAAATCTGTTGTTGTCAATCTATCGTGGATTCATACACTTCAGTCGCATGTACGGACGCACAATTCAAAGACCGTACGCAATACAGGCATACATACATACGTTTATAAATGATTGATTTAATTATTTGTTAAGAACACGTTTATGAATGATTGATTTTGTTATTTGTTATGATTTTTCTTTGGAGTGGCGATGCGTTGTTCTAGTCATTTGTTGACTTATTGTTAAATTGGGCGATAGCTGTACAAATTAAATATAAAACTCAGCGCCATAGCCATGTTCATTATATGTATTTTTATTTTTGACAAGAATTCGTAATGATAAATGTAGGCTGATTAAAAAAAAAGTGATTCAGTGGCTTTAAAGATTTTGAATATATTTAGAAAAAAATATCCCATTTCCCCATTACCCTACACTCTAAATAACGGAAAAAATAGATGGATAAATAAATAAAATCCATGCCTTGACTTTATCAAGAACACATAAACAACAAGAATTACACAACAGACATTAGCAACAACCATATCAACCCATCCCATATATCTACATATACTGAATAGATAAACAAATATAATCCTTATGATTCCTCGGATATAGAGCCGCTGGAATCCAAGACAG
>NW_020871095.1:96802-99302 GCF_003789085.1 Penaeus vannamei
TGTCTTCTAAATCATTGTTTTCTTTAATTGTCTTTCCCAATCACTGTCTTCCTAGTTCATTGTCTTCCCTATTGTCTCTCCCAATCACTGGCTTCTTAATTGTCTTCTAAATCACTGTTTTCTTTAATTGTCTCTCCCAATCCCTCTCTTCTTAATTGTAACAATTTTTATCAACACTATTGCCTCTTCAGATTCAGATTCCTCTTCCTCATCCTCCTCTTTACCCCTCACCCCCTCCACTCCCCCCCAACACCCTTTCCCCCTCCCCCACTCATCCCCAACACCCTCCACCCACTCCTCCTCCACCCTGTTCTTATATAAGAGACGCCTCGAAACTCACGTACGCTCAGAGAGTTTTTTTTACCTTTTTTTCCTGAAGATAAGAGCAAGTTTTTATGAAGCTTTGATGGTCAGAGTTGCAAGGGAGAGGGAGATGGGGAAGGGAGGGAGGGTAGCTCAGGATAGGCGTGTCCGCTCTTAAGCTCCGCCCTCTTTTAACCTATTTTTGATGTAGGTAGATTTTATTTTATTGTGTAGCCCCGTGAATTGGTGAATTAGCGAATGATTACCGTCTCTTGGAAAATAAAACATCAGTTGCTTAACCTATTGTATCTTCGGTTATGTTAAATATATCACCGTTTTTTTTTATTATTCTTTTGTTCCATAATAAAAAACAAGGAGAGCTGCATTCCAGGATATGAGTTTTTAGGGGGCTGTTTCCAAATCATGGAAAAAATAAAAGGTATAATCCTTGGTCGATATTGAAACCGTCTCTACATCTGTAAACAAATAAATATCTCAATAAACACACACGTGCACTCATACACGCACACACGTACATATACACTAACACACGAACACACACACGTGTATGTATATGTATTTGATATGAATATATATACGTGTATATATATATATATATATATATATAATATATATATATATATATATATATATATATATATATATATATATATATATATATATATATATATATATATATATATATATATATATTATATATATTTATATATATATATACACACCACTTTATCCATCTAGCGAATGTCATTTCGTGACATCATATGAGTTGTTATGACGTCACAGAAGAAATCTTATATTGAGAATGATTTTAAACTTTCCCTTTGTATTGGACAACTATTGTTTTTCATTTAATTGACTCGTTGTCTAAATTGAATATTGATTTAACAGACGGTATCAATAATAACACCAACGATATGTTGAAATGCGCTAAAATTTCAGAAAAGTAATCCATTCTACCACCTACGCAAGGCAAGTAGTTCCAACTTGCTGACTTTCTTTAATTCTTTAACTACTGCAGAATGCCACGTAGTTATCATAATTAATCATTATCCTATAATTCCAATCAAAACTAAACCTCTAGTTAGTCAAAATTAGACAAGCTTTGTCATGATTGGTTAATGTTCGTGTACAAGTTCAATGTAGATAGAAAAAAACTGCAGATGTATTCCTCCGCGTTAGATGGATACACGATCAAGAAAACACGCGCACACACACACACACATATATATACATATATATGTGTATGTGTGTGAAAATTTATTAACTTAGACCATCAAAGTACATAATATAAAGAAAGCTTTTTCTTCACGTTATCCAATCAAGACAGAAATAGTCTGAGCCGAGACGGAGAGATAGAGACGAGAGGGGAGAGAGGAGCATGGAGGCATAGCAGTGGGTTATCAAACAATTTACAATTAACCTTTTTTATCCAAGCTGGGTCGTCTGCCTTACAGTGACTAGGCATTTTGAGTACCTTTGACCATGGAGTCGCCTATTGTGTTCGACAGACATTACAATACGTACTCAGGTGTGTCTGAATGCGTGTATTATCTGCAATAGGTTGTGGTACAGAGTGTGATCTCATGTGCAGTTACTTTCCCTTTGGCAATTCTCATTATCTTTATTTGCAT
Organism: Penaeus vannamei; assembly: GCF_003789085.1. Classification (NCBI taxonomy): domain Eukaryota; kingdom Metazoa; phylum Arthropoda; class Malacostraca; order Decapoda; family Penaeidae; genus Penaeus; species Penaeus vannamei. Next base: position 98,758 of record NW_020871095.1, read on the forward strand.
CATTCCCTTTTGCTTTCGTCTCATAGTAGATGTCATCCTTTTCATCAGTGTTCTCATCAGTAATTATTATATATGAAGTCAATCCAGCGTTGAACCACCATTATTATATCTTCCTACGCACCCATTGCGATATAAACCTGCTTGCCTTTTTTCCCCAAGCTCTTAGTCTGTGAGACGCAGAACCCCCCCCCCAAAAAAAAAAAAAAAAAAAAAAAAAGGCTTCTATACGAGTTCCTTGAAGTGTCTGCAAGGTCTGCCGAGATGCAGTGAAATGGGCCACGATGTCGTCTTCGGCAGTACATCGAAGGCCTCAGTCTGTTGTATCAAAAACACCATCAAATTCAATTTCATGAAATGCTTCGGGAAGAAACCCTATTTCACAAATACATACATACCCACCCATACTTAATTGCGTGAGGACCTGCACAAATTTATACTTGTGAATGTGTGTATTTGTTTGTATGATTATTTGTGTGTGCGTGTACATGTGTATACGTGCAGAACCTTATGGAAAAGCACATTTTCAGTGCAAATATTCATATTAC
>NW_020871095.1:111802-124302 GCF_003789085.1 Penaeus vannamei
CATAAAAAAAAACAAGAAAAAAAAGTTTATATCATTCCTATCTATATCATATCATATCATATCATACATCTATCTTTGTCTTGGTTCCTATTCTTCGTATCCATTCCTTTCCTACTACCCTTCCTTTCCTCCCTCCTGCCGCGTCCGCCTCGACCTCACTTGCCCCGAAGAAAACCCGACATGAAACCGAATAAGGAATTAACGTCTGTACATTGCACGGCAGGAAATGCCATTCAGTACAAGCATTTATGAGAATCCAGGTTCACTAAACTTAAGGAGGAAGGACTTCGTTGTAGGAAACATTAGCGTTGCTGCAGGAACTTCTTTTTAGATGAGATAGTGCTTGTTTAATGCGTCTACTCGGAGCTAAGGCTGCTAGGACACGTTATATATCTTGCAGTAAATCTTTAATCCCTTGTCTGGTATATATTATGCAAATCACATTCCAAGTTGACAATGCAAGCATATGAGAATTAGTTCATATGTTTATGTGTGTGTGTATATATATTATATATATATATATATATATATATATATATATATATATATATATATATATATATATATATATGTATATATATATATATATATATATATATATATATATATATATTTAGATAGATATAGATTTATATACATTTTTTTTATACAAACACACACACACAAACACATACACACAAAAAAACACATACACACACAAAACACACACACGCACACACACACACCCAAACCAAAAAACAACACACACACCCAAACCACAAACACACAAACACAAACCAAAAACAAACACACACACACACCAAACCAAAAAACAAACACACACACACACCCAAACCAAAAACACAACACACACACAAACCCAAACCAAACAAAAACAAACAAACACACACACACAAACCACACAACACACACCCAAACCAAAAAAAAACACACACACCCAAACCAAAAAAAAAACACACACACACACACACCCAACACCCAAACCAAACAAAACACACACACACAAACCAAAAACCAAAACACACACACAAACCCAACACACACAAAACCAAAAAAACAACACACACACACCCAAACCAAAAAACAAACACACACACACCCAAACCAAAAAACAAACACACACACACCCAAACCAAAAAACAAACACACACACACAAACAAAACAAACACACACACACAATACACACACATCCAAACCAAAAAACAAACACACACATCCAAACCAAAAAACAAACACACACACACCCAAACCCAAAAACAAAAACACACACATCCAAACCAAACAACACACACATCCAAACCAAAAACAAACAACACACACATCCAAACACACACACCCAAACCAAAAAACAAACACACACACACACAAACCCAAACACACACATAACACAACAAACCCAAAAAAACAAACACACACAACACCCAAACCAAAAAACAAACACACACACACCCAAACCAAAAAACAAACACACACCAAAAACAAAACAAAACACACACACCCAAACCAAACAAACACACAACCCAAACCAAACAAACACACACACACCCAAACCAAAAAACAAAACACACACACACCCAAACCAAACCACACACCACACACCCAAACCAAAACAAACACACACAACACCCAAACCAAAAAACAAACACACACACACCCCAAACCAAAAAAACAAAACACACACACACCCAAACCAAAAACAAACACACACACACACCAAACCAAAAACAAACACATCACACACCCAAACCAAAAAAAACCAACACACACACACACCCAAAAAACCAAAACAAACACACACACACAAACCAAAAAAACAAACACACACACACCCAAACCAAAAAACAAACACACACACCCAAACCAAAAAAAAAAAAAACACACACACACCCAAACCAAAAAAACACACACACACAAACCAAAAAAAAAAAAAAACACACACACACACCCAAACCAAAAAAACAAACACACACACACCCAAACCAAAAAAAAAACACACACCCAAACCACACACCCAAACCAAAAAACAAACCCACACAATCACACCCACAACCCACATAAAATTGATCATCCTTCCCCCAAAGCAACAGGACTCCATCAGCGTGTCCCGACGTGCAAGATAAAGCCGACGGCAGCTCCAAAGGAAAGCCGGTTCCGAGCCAAGACGTCTCTGACCTACGAATCGTCTTCCAGGGTATCCTTCAGGACTCCCAGGCGGCAGACAGACAGTCTAGGGAGACGGAGGCGGGTTCGGCCAGACGCGAACGTAAGCGGGTATGGGTAGGGGAGGGGGAGGGGGGATGGGGTGGGGAGGGGGGTGGGGGGAGGGGGGGGGAGGGGGGGAAAGGTGAGGGTTGGGTAGGAGGAGGGGAGGGGGGAAAGGTGGTGAGGGGGGTAGGTGAGGGGAGGGAGGAAAAGGTAGGTGGGGGAGGGGGGGAGGGGGAGGAAAAGGTACGAGAGGGGTCATCGGACTTTCGTTTTCTTTTTCTTTTTTATTTATTTATTCATTTATTTTCTTTCTTGTTCCTTGATTTTTTCGTTTATCTATTTTTGTGTGCGCTTTATTGGGTGTATGGTTGTTTCTTGGTGTATTTTCATTTATAGGGTCATGTACATAATTTTTTTCTCTTCATCATTGTTTTATGCATTTTTTTCTCTTTGGTTATCAACTTCTTTTTTATCATCCTAATTTTCCTTCTCTTCCTTTCTTTTCTCCTTTTTACTTAGCTGTTCTTTCAATTATTTCACTTTACCGTCTTATTCTTATTAATTTTTCCTTTTGGTCTTTCCTCTTCATTTTTAATAACTTTATCTTATTTCTTTTTCTTCTTCTCTCTGTTCTTGTCCTACCGCCTCGATTTTTCTTCGTCATATGTTTCGTCTACGTGTCTGTTTCGTTTCATATTCTCATTCTTATTCGCACATCGACTACAAACATATTTCCATTCTTATTCGCACATCGACTACAAACATATTCCCATTCTTATTCGCACATCGACTACAAACATATTTCCATTCTTATTCGCACATCGACTACAAACATATTTCCATTCTTATTCGCACATCGACTACAAACATATTTCCATTCTTATTCGCACATCGACTACAAACATATTCCCATTCTTATTCGCACATCGACTACAAACATATTCCCATTCTTATTCGCACATCGAGATCTACGAGACATACAAGTAGCCTTTTTCGTAAAATAAGAAAATAGAAGACGAACTAAAAAGGTGGGGAGGGGAAGAAGAGGAAAGGAAGAGGAAGAGGAGAGGAAGAGAAGGAGGGAGAAAGATCTGGTATAATTAAGAAAAGAACGAAATTTCATCTCCTTGTGGTTTACCGAGAGAGAGAAGCATCGATGTGTGATTTATCTATCAGTCTATCTATCTATGGACATCAATTTATTCTTCACTTATTCCTCTTCCTCAATCCCTTGTCTCTATCTCTCTCTTTCTTTCATTTTTTTTTTATCTTTCTCTCTCTCTCTCCCTTTTTCTTTCCTTTTATTTTAATTCTCTCTCTCACCCTCTCTCTCTCTCCCATTCTTTCTGCCTCTGTCTCATAGTCTCTCTTTTTCTCACTGTCTCTTTCTTTCTTCTCTCTCTCTCTCTTTCCTTCCCTCCTTCCCTCCTCCACCCTTCTCTCCTTCCCTCCCTCCACCCTTCTCTCCTTCCCTCCCTCCACCCTTCTCTCCTTCCCTCCCTCCACCCTTCTCCCTCCCCTCCCTCCCTCCCTCTCTCTCTCTCTCTTTCTCTCCCTCCTGTGATTAATGCTTTGTGGGATTCCCCAACTGCAAGGATACATCTCTACACACATATACATGTCTTGTGATGACGCACACACACTATAAGCACTATAGTTATGTACGTACTTCAAATACCTGCCTTCGTAACAACAGGACAAAGCAATCTGCATTTATTCTCATTGGCCTTCCCGGCACATACCAACCACGCACCAGGATCGATATGAATAGCCGCGACGTGGATGTGGATGACCTGTGCTGACCTCGCCTTTAATGAACCGCTATGTTCGCAAGGAGAGAGTGTATTTTCGTCTCCTATTACTGTAAGGAACCTGTCTTGCCGAAGGAAGGACGATGACCCTCTGGGACAAGGAATAAAGGATATGTTGCTCAACAGGGTGCTGTATTCGCTGACGTGGTGATGCGGCCTATCGGTAGGCTCACTGCTTAACCCTTTAAACCTCTTCGTTTAATTCTTTATATGAATTGGCCAAGTCTAGTTGAAAACCCTACTATAATGACCGCCAGTTCTAAGGGAAGTCAACCTGAGATTAATCCTTTTCTGGATAAGAAACGCAAATATATTCTGGAGACTCATCAACCCTTGTACCCAAAGCAATCTGACCTTCAAGTTGGTCGCTTGTTTGAGAGCTGCATGCTTTCTAATCTATCCTTCTAAAACCGAACGAAATACCCGTAAGAGGGCCAGCGGATTGCCCAAGGATGCCCGACGCATTCTATATAATAAGGGGTTTCCTGGATGCCCATATGCCCTGTTGAGAACCGGTTTGACCTTGAACTGGCCAGTCCTAACACTTGGGTGGTTGCAGGGGGAGGGGCGAGCGGGGTGAACGAGAGGAGGGAGGGGGGAGGAAGAGAAGAGATGAGAGAGAGGAGGGAGGCGGGAGGGGAAGGAGAGAGGAGGAGGGAGGGATGAGGGACAGGAGGGAAAGGAGGAAGGAGGGATGAATAGAGGACGGGGGGGAGAAGAGGAAGAGGAGAAGGAGGGAGATGAGGAGTGAGGGAGAGGATGGATGAACAGAGGGGGGAAGAAGAGGGAGAGTAGGATGAACAGGGGAGGAGAGAAGGGAGAGAGAGGGACGACAGAAAGGATGGGGAGGGAGAGGAGGAAGGAGAGACATGAGGGGCTAGGGAGAGGAAGAATGAGGAAAAGGAGTGAGGGAGGGGAGGAGTCAGGGAGAAGAGGGATGAGGGAGAGTATGGAAGAGGAAGAGGAGGGACAGGGGTAAAGACCGGCAGGAGAAAGGCCAGGCGACAGAAAGAATTTTGAATGGGATAGAATATCACGGGAAGAGAGAGACAGAAAAAAAGTTGATTAATCTTGACCACAGAAAAAAAGGATATGTGTTGGTTAAGGTCAGTTAATCTTAAGTTGAAATCGCATGAGTGAAGTGAGCTGTTCATGAGAAAAGTGGAAAGTTACATCGACTCACGAAGGAATGGGTAAATTCCAAGACATGATGAAGAGAAGGAGATGGAGGGAAGGAAGAGATGGAGAGAATGAGATGGAGGGAAGGAAGAGATGGAGAGAATGAGATGGAGGGAAGAAAGAGTTAGAAAGAAGGATGAGATGGAGAGAACAGGGAGATGAAGAGCAGGAAATGGAGAGAAAAAGGAGATGGAGAGAAGAAGGATATAGAGAGAACAGGGAGATGAAGAGAAGAAATAGATGGAAAGAAGAAAGAGATGGAGAAAAGAAGGAGATGGAGATAAAAAGGAGATGGAGAGAAGAAATAGATAGAGAAAAGATGGAAAGAAGAAAGAGATAGAGAAAAGGAGATGAGGAGAAGAAAGTAGGTAGAGAGAAGGAGGTGATAGAAGTAGAAGGATTGGCTCGAAAGGTAATCTGAGGTTTAGGTCTTGATTAGGATGGATAGGAGGTAGAGAGGAGAGGACTGGAAGGGTGAAGGATAAGAGGGAGAAAGGATTTGGGAGAATAAGTTGAAACAAGAAGAGGAAGAAGAATAAAGGTATAAGATAGGAAAGAAAAGGATTGGATAAGAGGAAGGAAGAGGTGAAAGCATTAAAAAGAAAAAGAATGGAGGATGTGAACAGCAGGAAAAAGATGATAACTGGAAATTAAGAAGTAAGGAATGGGTGAATGTAAAAAAAAAAAAAAAAGAATTAAACAAATGCAGAATTCAGTGAATAACAGTAGTCAGGGGGATGGGCGTTGAGGGGGGTGAAGGAGGGGGGGGGAGGTTGGGGAAGGGAAGTAAGAGTGAAAAGTGGAAGATGAAAGGGTTATGGGAGAGGGGCGAGAGTGGGGTGGGAGGGAAGGGGAATAAAAAAGGGGGGGGGAGGAGGAGAAGTACAAGGGGAGGGAGGGAAGGGAGAGAAGAGAAAAGGGGAGAAAGGGAAGTACAAGGGGGAAGGGAGAAAGGGAGGAGGGGAGGGGAAGAAGTACAAGAGAGGAGAGAGAAAGGGAGGGGAATACTAGGGAGGGAGGAGAGGAACACGGGGCATGGGTTTGGTCGCGTAAAATACAGCAAAAAAAAAAAGACTTAGTACACTCTGAAATTACTACATGAGGATTCGTTCATCCTCTTACTTTCAGCGTGACCTTCGTTCAGGCATTTCGCAAATAAAAGTCGCTTTTTTTCTTCTCTCTTTCCTTTCATTTTGTAATCGAGTGCAGCGAGAAAGAGAGAAGGGAAGGAAGGAGGGAGGGGGAAGGAGGGAAAGAGGGAGGAGGAAAGGGAGGGAGGGAGGAGGGAGAGAGGGAGAGAAAGAGGGAGAGAGAGAAAGAGAGAGAGAGAGAAAAGAGAGAGAAAGAGAGAGAGAGAGAGAGAGAGAGAGAGAGAGAGAGAGAGAGAGAGAGAGAGAGAGAGAGAGAGAGAGAGAGAGTCAAACAGAGAAACGAATGAATGAGAGGAGAGTAGGGTAGTGAAATGAAATGAGACCCAAATATGAGATAGACAAAAAAAAAAGCTCCCCCAAAAAAGAAAAGCAAAAGTAAAAAAAAAAAAAGAAGAAAAAAAAGTCAAAACCAACCACGTATTATATGTCCATCCATCCGCTAGTCTCAGGCCTTGGGCACGGGGTCCAGGTGTCAGTTCCTATGTGCAGTGACAGGTCCTTTTCACAAGACTGACCTTCAACTTACCTGCCCCCTTCCCCTACAACAGCTATGGGGAGGAAAAGAAGGGGTGTGTGGGGTGAAGGGTAAAATGAGGGGGAGGGAAAGGACGGAAGGGAAAGGGAGAGAGGGAGTTAGGGAGGTAGGGAGAGAAAGGGATTGAGGGAGGTAAGGAGATAGGGAGGTAAGGAAGTAGGGAGAGGGAGAGAGAGTGGTGGAGAAAGAGAGAAAGAGAGAGAGAGAGAGCGCGAGAGTGGGAGGTTGTGGCTTCTACCCATCTCTGCAAAACCAGTTCTAGATTCTTTTTGTTGTCGCCATTGGTTTGTGTAAAGGGAAGCGCGTGGAAGATGACGGACTAAGAAAAGAGGGAGAAAATGTTCTACAGGTTGATGACAAAACGTTGCAATCTCACTCAGGAAATGGCGCAGTATCTAGCACCTGAAGGAGTATGACTTATGTTAAGAATTTCGCACACGTCCGATGAATTTCATGTGTCAGGGTTCATCACTGTGTATAGGGATTTTTCACAATCACCAGACGGCATTGCATAAAGGGAATGCTGATTCAGTGGATGCATCCAGATACAACCACATGTTCCCAAACTCCTTTAAAAGCTTTGACACATTCACTGCTACATGGATAGAGAAAGAGAGAGAGAGGGAAGGAGTGGGGGAAAGGAAGGGAGGGGAGGGAGGGGGGGGAGGGAGGGAGGATTGGAAGGGAGGGAGAGAGACAGAGACAGAGAGACAGAGAAAAGGAAAGAGAGAGAGAGAGAGAGAGAGATACAGAGAAAGAGAGAAAGAAAGAAAGAAAGAAAGAAAGAGAGAGAGAGAGAAGAAGAAAAAAAAAAATATATATATATATCGTTATAATTGATGAATGAAAAATTCACGCAACAGGGCCTCGAAAACAAACGAAATCACACGAGGACAAACAACAACACCTCCTTAGACGTGTTAAGCAAATAACATACACATATATAAGTACAACTGTTACCTATGAAGCAATGAAGTCACACCAATGCCAATTCATGTGCAGAAATAGAAAGCTTCTCGACGTGATTCACTAATTAAAATGCGAAGAGTATCCAAAGAGCGGCCGTGCTTGGTACAGCAGTACACCAGCTTCCAGAAGTTGGTTGCTTGAACTAGTCTCGTCCAGTTGCTTGAACTAGTGTCGCCTGAGACTTGCAAGTTGATATAAATAAAAGGGAATGAGAAATAAAATAGATCGTATGATTATGCATAAAGACAAGTCTGTATACACTCTCTTCCTTATCAATTTCTCTCTGGATCCGTATCTGTTTCTATCTCCTCCGCTATCTCTCTCTCTCTCTGTCTCTCTATATCTCTCTCTTCCCCTCTCCTTCTCTCTGTCTCTGTCTATTTTTTCTCTCTCCCCTTCTCTGTATGTCTGTCTATCATCCTCCCCCCCACCTCTGTATCTTTGGGTGTGTGCGTATATGTGTCTATGGCCTTCTCTGTCTCTTTCTCTCTCTCTCTATCTCCTTCTCTGTCTGTCTGTCTCTCTCTCCTCCCTATCACGTTCTCTCCCTTTGTCTCCCTACCCATCTCTCTTTTACCTCTTTTTCTCTCAGTGTGAATACACACACACACACATATGTGTGTGTACATATATATATCACATCAATATATATACATATATATATATATGTGCAAACGCACACAGACACACATAGACATATATACATACATATACATATATATATTATATATATATATATATATATATAGATATTATATATATATGCATATATATATATATATATATATATATATATATATATATATATATACATATATGCTGACTGTAAAAACCCGAATATTGGGCCCTCCAAGAGTTTGGTAGATAGCAAGTTTAGGGTTGAAGATAAACAACCAAGTTGTCTTGACTCCTTTAATAAATAGTTATGTTGGAGTGCGGCTGTTCCTCGCAGGGAGTCTGCCTCATCTCCTATACAGTGGTCTAAATATCGCTTGTGACAACCGGTGACGACCAAGCAAGTGTTACATCAATACAAAGCTCTTGCAGAAGGGTTATGCAACATATAATTAGAATGTCTAGTCTGGTACGGAGAAATAAGCAGGTGAAGCAATGGTCAGGCATATATGTATATGTATGTGTGCAAATATGTATGTGACAATCATGTGAGATTATATAAATGTGTAAAATATAGTAATTAGATATAGATATAGCTTGGTTACACTGACTCACAATCAAACCCTAGTCCAGCAGTGGATGGTAACCCCAGCCATTCCTTGCACACAGGAGGTAATTTAGAAGTAAAGTAAAGAGACAGCATGTCACATCAAAGAATAGACAATTGTAACAAATGAAACTGAACTGAATTATATGTTATATCATATATATATATATATATATATATATATATATAGTATTAGGCTTTTTCATATACAAACTAAATTTTGCTGTTGGCAATCTGTCTTAAGAAATTTTCAAAATCGTAGTTAAAGTAAACAAATCCTTTCAAATTTTTTTTATACCACATGAACATGAAACTTGATTAACATTACTCTGAGTGTCGCCATCACTTGGGATTTTGAATTTAAATAGATTCCCACAAAAATCCAATTTTGATCTACCTAATTTTGATACGAGTAGCATGACTTTAACGGTCTTATGGTACACACTTAACTACAACAGTTATAGTAACATTTTTAACCAATATTATTTCATTCTATAATAATTCATAATAAAGATAATAAATAAGCAGCATATCACAAGTTAAATCTTAACAAATGAACAACGAAATATAAACATGTAATTTTCTCTCTCATTGACTTAATTCGTCTAACTCTACAAACCCTCCCTTAGCCAACTAATTATAAATCAATAAAAACATGAGACAGCATCTTTCCGTCATTTACTTGTGCATAAAATAATCTATCCCTCCCTTCTAACTTCCAGAATTTCCTTTTTTCTGGTCCATTGTTCCCTTTATAATTCATAACTAGGTACAGTCGGAATTATCACCTTCGATGAATTCCGTTGCTATATTCACTGGCCATAAAAGTAATAATTCCAAATAACAATGCATGTGTCATGGCATGTGGAATTGCCTCATTTTATCAGCTGATCTCTCTATGTTCAGGAGAGCAGGGGCCGGATACTCAAAAGAACCCTTAAACTTAAGGTGGAGAAAGCCTTGTCCTGCGGCTACTTAAAGGACATCTGTGAAGTAACAACTGAAATTGACATTGGTTCTTCAGTGGGTGCCTACGTCTACGATGAGTTGGAAGAAGAGGAATATCAAGGGTTGATGATTGATGGACCGTACATGTACGAGCCCGACGCTGTGGATGTCGCGGAAGTTGTGCCAAACCAGCCAGACAGGGAGTGGCGTCGAGACCCGAAGAGATTGAATGAATGGTGATTTTCTAAATATTTTTTTATGGTCGAACGTGTGATCACGGTTCTACTTTATACAAAATTTCTGTAGCCAGAGCAATCTCTTGTCTGCACCCGTGGCGCAGGCCTACATCCATTCGCGAGTGGAGGGGCATCGGTATTTATTTGTGTAGTGCTTTTTGGTATTTACCTATCCTACCTCTGTGTAATAATACAACTGTACATCGCCATGTACATCAACCCATATTGGATCAGACATAAGCTGATGATAACGTTCTCGAGAGAGTAAAAAAAAAAAAAGCATGCTGATATGTGCCTGATGGTAGGCCAGTCTGTCAGGCCTACCCAGCGCCTATCTTATTAATTATTCATTAATGATTTGATATATATATTCATGTACTGATGACATCAAAATACACTTCTTCATCATTTTGTTATTATATACTTTATCTTCTCTGGGCAATTTATGATAACCATTGATGATAAAAACAGTTGAAGTTGTAGTAATAATTATGATGATAAAAGGAAAAGGATGTATATGGAAATGAATACGATAAAGAGAAAGGGAGATAGAGATAGCATGTGAAAGAGAGAGAGAGAGAAATGACAGGGATGGAAAAGAAAGAAAAACAAAATGTGCCAAATGCAAACTATTTTAATGAACCAGGAAAAGTGAATGGAAAGGTAAAGAAAAAGAGAGGGACACACACATCTCTCTATCCACACACACACAGAAAATGAGAGATACACAGATAGACAGACATAGACAGGGCGAAATAAGTTTTGCTTATTTTGCATAATTGAGAATTTTTCTTTTTTTTTAAGATTGTTTATAGTTTGAAATTGGGGCAATTCCGTGATGTTCTTGACTCGCGGTGCACTTTCGTGTGTATCACACTATTCAACAAGGTTCTCTCTGGTTCTGGGAATTACGATGTTCTGCATCTTCGTTTCTAAGGGCGTTGCTATGGGAGTTTTGGGAATACCAGAGGATCTCTTCGAAAAAAAAAAATGTATGAATAGGCTAAGCATACATTATTGACCAATATTCAAGGAAAAAACAATGCACGATAATTACTTCACATAAGCCCTTTAAGTCACGGCCCGTCTACAACGCCATATCTCAAGCTTAGTTTCGTATTCACAAACGTTCACTCCGGTGCCTTATTCCCGCCTTAAACCCCGCACCGCCGCTAATCACTCAAGGCGTCTGATCCTCAGTGGCCAATCACAGCTGCTGTTTCATGCGGCTCTTAGGGAATCTCGACCAATCACAAGCCGTCAGTGCTAATCAGCTGAGTTAGTAAACACAACACTGTGTCAAGACCGCGGCATAATGAAACTGTTTAACTAATATGCTCTAGAATTGATCATGTAGAAATATACAAGATTCCTTATAAAAAAAAACATGAACTTTTTACCGGAATGCATGAGTAACTTGAAATTTTGGGACAAGGTATTGTCTCTTCGAAAGCAAGACCTTGCTCGAAAGGATAGCTATTAGTATGTGTAATATTAGCTTTGATTTTCATAACAATTACCAGTTTGAGAAATAATACTTATCGATCTTCACACACACACACACACACACACACACACACACACACACACACACACACACACACACACACACACACACACACACACACAAACACAACACACACCACACACAAACACACACACACACACACACACATACACACGTGTGATGTGTGTGTGTGTGCGTGTGTGTGTAATATGTATAAATTTCCATCCTATCAACTCCAGTCTACTGCAGATACAACGAGCTTTGCAATGAGGTTATAATACATTATTCCAAGGCTATGAACGTCATCCTTCTCTCTCACCGTTCTTGGAGTTTCAAGTTGACCTCCATTTTACCAATTTATGACAGACTTTCCTCCTGGGGGATGCAGACTACGGTTCCCTCACACAGGACGATCTATGTTCTTAAGTAATACTGCTACTGGTGTATGAGAAAATTATGACGAACAAAAATAAGTTCACAATAGGAATGAGTGATGCCCAACATGCTGCCCCAAATGAGAGGTAAGAACTCTGTATGATTGCGTATTACATTCATTAAGGGGGGGGGGGGAAGAAGAATGGGGGGTTTAGGAGCGGGGGAAGAGAGAAGGGATACAGGGTGTGGGGGAAAAGTTGGGTAGGGGGACATAGAGGCTGGGGGAAGGGGCGGGGGAAAAGATGTGGAGGGGGACACAGAGGGGGGAAAAGAAGGAGAGACACAGAGTAGGGGGCAAGAG
>NW_020871095.1:166802-179302 GCF_003789085.1 Penaeus vannamei
GGACAATGTTCCCCCCTCCTTTATTTCCATTATCTTTATCACCAACATCTTTGTTCTTTCTTTTTTTACTTTCTCTTTCTCAACTTGCCGTACTTACACATACGTACATGCACTACCTCACACCCCATATATAATTATGATAGACAGACAGATAAATAGACAGTACATACGTAATACATATAACATTATATGCATACATATAATAAAAAAAATATATATATATATACATAATCACTATATGTTCTGCCCTACACTATTGATGTTTATAGTTAGTTATCACAGTATTTTTTCATAAGATATGGCGCCAATGAAATACTCGTTGCAATTTCTATTTCGCAAACTATGAACCGTATTCATGTTGACAAATGTGGAAAGGTATGAATGAAAACAAATCTCTTCACAATACAAGAGATGTATTTAACCGGTTTCGAAACCGGTTAAATACATCTCTTGTAATGTGAAGATATTCGTTCTCATTCATACCTTTCCACATTAGCAAACTGTGATTACGTCAATAAATGGATTTATGTGTTATGATCTGGATTAATGTGTTACGTTACTCAAATCTTGCGCAGTTCCGTTTTGGGAAACTGATGACGCAGAGACAACACACATACCCACACTCGGTAACAGAGACCCCTAAGGCATGCTGACACTCGGTGCCCTCAGGGTTGCTGACCTGGCACGACCCGGTCAGCCCATTCACGCGGTGCCTCTCATGCTGGACACGTGAACCGCACTTATTCATACACTCAGGCAGATTCTATACAGTTGGAACTTCTAGTCTCTCGTCATTTCATTTACACGTTTGTAATTATCTAAGACAAGGTTATGATTTTTGGTGGCGTTGGTTAGTTAATTTGTTTGTTTGGTTACTGGTTGGTTAACAGGATAACTCAAAAAAGTTATGAGCAGATATTTTAGCTTTTTTATCAGAGGTGTGACTTACTAAGATGCCATTAAATTTTGCTGGTTATCTGAATACAGTTTTTTTAATATTGCTTAGTTACCCCTACTACCTTAGTAACAGGGGTAACTATTATTATTATCATTACCTTTATTACCTCATCCAAGGTTTACTGACGTAACTCGTGTACTTGAGAAAGACGTGATTTTAATAATTCTTCAACTGTGGTTACTTTTATTGCATCAGTGACCCTATTTCCTTGGCGGAGGTATGCACTCTCTTTAGGGCTTCTAGTTATATATGTATGTGCGTGATCGTCTTTACTTGAGTTTGTTGGTTTTGCGAAATATACACGTACATACATACAAACGTACATGTATACATACACACAAACACACACACACACGTATACTTAGTTTTTCTTTTTTTTCTCCCTTTATTGTTTTTCATTCTTTTTTCTCTCCCATTTTAGTTTTTTTCTTTTTTTTATCCTCCTTTTTTTAGTTTTTTCATCTCTTTTTTCCTCTCTCGCCTTTTGTTTTCTTTTTCTTCTCTAACACTCCTTTTTAGTGTGTTTAATTCTTTTTTACTCTCATTTTCATTCACGGGCGTTATTTTTTTTCCAGTTTTTTTCCTTTCCATTGGTTCCCCTTTCTAGGTTTTAATGTCCTATGTGATCGGGCATCTTGGTTCTTTCATTCTTTTGTTCATTTAATCTCTTCCTGTCTTTTCTCTTTCTTCATTCTACTCCATTTCGGTCTTTGTTTAGTCTTCATTCTTTGTGCTTCCGTCTGTTTTTTAGTTTTGTTTTTCATTTGTTACTTAATGTCGGGCTCCCCTTTTTATGTCTTTTTTTATCTAGTTCCGGCGCTTTGTTGTTTATCTCGCACCTCTCCCTGTAACTCTGGTTTTTTTCATTCTTATTTTCTTGTGCTTCGTCGTATCATGTTCTAAGTGGGACAAATCTTTCGTGCTTGGTCAGCTTTTTTAGTTCTGGGTGTGTCTTAAGTATTTGTCTGATCTGACTCGTTTTTTCTCTCTGCTTTGTATTTGAGTTCGGAAAATGTGTTCTTTTTTTTTTCCTGAGGAGATAGATAATAGGACATTGCCTACATGCGAATATTAGAATAAAAGTCGAAAGTGAAGATTAGACTTCACTAGGAAAATAAAAACAAATAACAGGGTCATCGAACAACCATAAAAATTACGAAAATTAGAAAATACATAAAAATAGAAACTCTTTTTAAGATTATAGTAAATAATATTTCATCATCTTGTATGCATATTGACCTTCGGAGAATACCGGTTCTATTATTTTTAGTTTATTCTTTTTTTTCTCTTGAGTAACTTTCCCGTTTTTCTATTAGTCGGAGCTCTTTCTTGATATTTCTTCACCAAAGTATGCCTTTTTTAGATTTTTTTTATTTCAGTTTTTCGTCTCGTTTCTCCCTTATTAGTTTTATTGCATTTGTTTTATTCTGTTCTCACGTTTTTAGCTATTTATTTTTTCTCGTTCCCCCTTTTAGCTTTTATTCATCTTTTTTGCTCTCCCTTTTTAGTTTTTAATTTTTTCTCTCCTCCTGTGAGCCGTTTTTTAGATTTTTTAGCTTTGTCATTTTTTTTCTCCCTTTTTATTTTTTATTTTGTTTTCTCCCTTTTTATTTTCATTTTTTTTGTTTCTCTCCCTTTCAGTTTTTTTTTCATTTTTGCTCCCAATTTATTTTTCTATTTTTTCTTGGATTTTTTTTTATTGTGATTTTTTTTTTTTTTTTTTTTTTTTATTATCTATTTTTTTTTTTTTTTTTTTTTTTTTTTTTTTTTTATTTTTTTGTTTTTTATTTATTTTTTTTAAGTTTTTATATTTTATTTTTCTCTTACTTTTATTTAGTTTTTCATTTTTTTCCTCTCCTTTTTAGTTTTTCATTTTGTTCTCCTTTTTACAGTTTTCATTCTATTTTTCCTCTTGGTCCCTTTTTAGTCTGTGATATCATGGTTTTTTTCTCTCCTTATGTATCTCAGTTTCTGACTTTTTTCCATTTTTCCTTTAGTACTCGTCCTTTTTTAGTTTTTCATTTTTTTTCTTTCTGTGACGGTTTTTAGCTCTTTTTCAAATATTTTGTTTTCTCATTCCTTTTTAGTCTTTTATTTCTTTTGTTTCTTCTCTTTTACGTTGTTTCATTCTTTTATTATCCTCCCTTTTAAAATTAGTATTTTCAGATACTTTTTTTCTTCTCCCATTTTTATTAGTATTTTGTTTTTCAATTTTGTATCATGTTTCCTTCCCCTCGATGAACATCGCTTCTTATTTTCCCCATCCTTTGTTTTTCGACCAGCTAGTGATGTTGCTTTAGACATGGTCCATTGTTAGAGCTGCGGAAGGCGACCTTGCATAGAACATAGTATATTAATATCGTGACACTTTCAGTTTCGCCCTTTTGTCTGCTTTAAAAATTTGGCTTGCGTATTTTATTCTGTGAAACCGAAGTGAAAAAGATTATTTCCGTGGTCATTTATTCCAATAAATTTGTTCCTGAAAAATTCTGGAGTGGAAGTTTTGGGGCAAGACATGTCTTTTGTTTCGGGTCAGCATGTGTGTTGTATAGTATTGTATATATATATAATTATTATACTAGTAGTATAATATAACTATATAGTATTAGTATATACTATATATAAATATATCTGTGGGATATATTATATATACTAATGTATAAATATATGCATTTTCATATATATATAATTATTATAAATATATATATATATTACTGTTCGTCTATACTGTAATTATATAGGTATAATAGTATGATATAATTAAGCCATATTAAATATATGCTATAGATCAATTCATCTCATAATATATATACTGTGTGTTGTGTGTGTGTGTGGTTGTGTGTGTTGTTCGTGTGTGTCAACGTAATAACTATCATATATCAATATATATATAGTATCGATATAGTATATTCATATATTATAGTAGAACATATATAATATAGTGTAGTATATATATATGTATATATATATATTATGATTATATATATAGTATATATTATCTAATGCCCATATATAAGTATAACGAGCATAACACAAACACACACACACCACACACACACACACACAACCACACAGACACACACACACACACACACACACACACAGCATATATATTTATGCTAAGAATAGTTAATGTACCTATATATCTATATCACTCATATTATTATAGTACTATATATATGACTCTATATACCTAACTATCATAATAAATAATACCAGTATATATTATATATACGTGAATATGTACTAATATTATAGCCTATTATATATATACTATACTCACCTATTATATATATATATACCATACTACCTACCAATAATACCTGATGCTAATACCACTATATGATATATTTATAATTTGACTATAGACTATCAATATATGTTCACTACTATATCTACCTCTACATTCTCGTAAATCAATCAGATATCCCATACATCATAAACAATATAATATACTAGTATACATATATATAATATAGATATATACTCATACCTCACTCATATGTCTTTAACTATGACAAATAGCATACTATCATATATACCTACCCTGGTAGTACCTATAATTATCAGTACACTATATATAGACATATCTTTATTCACACCGAATATGTGGGTGGATAGTATATTAGTATCGATACTATTATTATACTTAAGTATATAGTACTCGTAGTTGTATACTAAGTTAATACATTCTATGAATGGCGAAATATGTTGTATATATATATAGCAATTATAGCGTAATTCACCACTATACTAAGTATCACTATAAGATATATATACTAGTAGTACTAATACACTACGTAATAATATAATATATATACTTTTTATATATAATATATCACTACATATGTATGTTTACCTACGTACTCAGACTATAGTAATCATATTCAATATATGTACTAAGGTATAATGTATATATATATATTATATCATTATCCTAACTCATATAATAATATACAAACTATATCATCAATTAGACAACTGCAGTATTATTATATAACTCATATATACTATAACTAATATTAAGCCGTATATACGTATGAACGTAGTATATTACACGATAATATCAGTGTATATACACATAATTATACATAGTCTAATAGTAATATAATATATAGTGCTATGTATATTCTAATCTCATAGCCCAATATATATGTGACTATACTATACTATAGTATGAGTATCTCATACTACCGCTACCTACTTTATAACTAATCACGATATAATACTGTATGTATTGTCTAAGCATGACATCATATATACTACTGTATATATATATTATTATATCTATACATCATTACTACGCTCATATATAATGACGTACTATAGTATATACGCATCGCAATATAACTATACTCATATATATTATATATAGTATCCTATGTAACACCTACCTACTAACTAATATATACGTTATTTTCAAACTATAATGAATGTATCACTATTAGCTATATAACATAATTCATAGGCTTTATACCTATATAGAATATATACTAATATGATGTATACTATAATATAACTATACTGTATATATGTATAATATTTGCATACTCTCTATAATAATATAATATATATAATATAATACCTATATATAATATATTATAGTATATATTATATATATGCATATCATATATATATATATATTTATATATAACTATATATATAATATGTAGTATATATAGATAGTATATATACTATAATATATACTATCATATATAATGAGTCGCCAAATGATATAATGGTATATGCGCTATAAGTACTCTGTACCTCACATATATATATATATATAATATATACTATATACTATAATATACTACTAAAATACATAGCCGTGGCGTAACATATATAGTATATATGTATACCTATATAATTATATATATATAAACATACAATAATATACGATATTCACATATATATGTACTATGTATATATATTATATCCGTACTAATTCTATAATATCTCTCACTATATAAATATATATGAACCGGTACTACGTATATGGTATATATATATGTTATATACTATATTAAATTATATATAATGCATATATATGCTATATAGATACATATATAGAAAAGATAGATGGATAGATAGATAGATAGATATAGATGTATAGATATAGATATAAGATATAATATAGATATAGAAATGTATATATATAATATAATTATATATATAGTTATACAATTTTATATATTGTAATATCGTATATCTATTAAGTTATATTATATGATAAATATTATATGTATAATATAATATCAGTATGTATATATATATGTATACCTATACTATATAAAGTTAATAATATGATACTAGTCGATAATATTACGTCAAAGTCCTATATGCATAGGTATAGACATATATGTATACATATAACTGAGTGATATTATATATATTATATATATATAGTAATATTATATATTAATATGCAATATATAGCATACATACATATTATATTATATAGTATCTAGTATTAGTATATTATTCTAGTATATATACATATAAATATATATCACATAGTATAGTATACATATATATATACAGCAGCATATATATATATATATATATATATTATAGTATATATATAATATGGATTATATATAATAAGCATATATATGGTTATATATATATGATACTATAATACACATATGGCATTCCATATGAATGTATATATAATAATATGCATATAATATACTATATAAATATATATATATTAATATTAATATATATATATATAAGGTATATATTATAATACTTTATAACATATGTGTGTGTAATGTACTAGTAGTAGTTGTGTATATATAGTCTGTATTATTATATATCTATAATATATATCAATATCACTTACTATATAGTATGTCCTATGTGGTGTATGTGTGTGTGTGTATCTAATATATATAATTATATATAATACTCTACATATAATAGTACTCACTTTATATATATATATAACTAACTAACTAACTATATATATACCCATATGCATCTATCGCAATCGTATATACAGATATATATATATAGATAATATACTATTATAAGTATATATAACATATATATAATATCTAATATACATAAATATAGGTAATATATACATATATATATTATAGTATTATATAGTTACTTATCGTATCACATATATACATACATCATGAACTCATTGTGTATTATATATACGAACCGTATACCATAATAAATATCGCTATTACATATATATAATAGCTAACACAACGCGTACATATATGATCCATCACATGATAATGTACATTATTATTGATAGTGATATTGTAATTGATTATATATAGTATATATACTATGATACTATACTACTTATAAGTGACATTTGGAAAAGTGAATGTTTGAAGTATTGGACGGAAAATATTGTTCTGCTCACAAACATGTGAGAAATCTTTTGTTACAGACGTAATGTTTGAGCAGTAAAGGTCTAAATTGGAAAATCGTATGTGGTGGTGCTGTGATCGGTGTGAAGTATGGTGAGTGAAGTATGGTTCTTTTGTTGGTGTGCATGGTATTGAGAGTGTGCGGTGGGTGCGTGGTGGGTGTGTGTAATGTGTGTGTGCTGCATGTATGTGAGTGAGTGGTCCCTTTCAAGACATTCACTTTATACTTTTCCTTTTTCATACCAACATTTTTTTTTCTTCTTCATCACACCCTCGAGAATATCAACAGTCGTACCTTTATGGGTGCACGGGTTCGTCTTGGCAAACCCACGTCGATCCTGTTTCTCATCTTGAGCTTATGATCCTGTTTCATCTTGACTTATAAATGAAATGTTAAAATGGAAATGTATAGAGCTGAAGGGACCGCTAGAGTGATACATCCTGTTATTAGTTAGTGTGGTTGTGACTCACTGAATAATCAATGAATGTAGTAAACATTATTGTCATTTAGATACAATGAGAAGGTGTGTGTGGTCCTTGTGTCTGGTGTGTTATCATAGTGTGTATAGGTATTAGTATCTTTATTATTATATCATATATTATATAGTAGGAGTATATATATATACGTATATAAATATACTACCATATATTATGTGCCTGACAGTATACTATATAGTAATTAACACACACAGCGAACACACACGACATGAACACACACACTCACAGCAACTCACACGACCGACACAACACACAACACACACCACCACACTACACACAACCATTATAATATATACACATATAAATAATAGCCGTATTTATATAATTATAATAAATAGGCTAATATTTAATATATACTATATACTCGTCTAGTTACTAACTGTGTGGTGTTGTGGTGTGTGTGTGTGTGTGGTGTGTGTTGACCATACACACACAAACTCTTAACACACAAAACACACACCCTATCCCAAACGGGTACCATGCACGGCACTACAACACACACGATCACCATACGTATAATATACATACATAGTATACATAGTAATATATTGTAGCGATATTATTATATATATAAAGTATAATATAGTATAGCATATATATAATATATTAATATAAGTATATATATGATATAATATGTGGTCTAATATATATATTATAGGTACATATATATATAATAACTATAAATCTATATATATATGATCTATATATATACATATTCTACAGTCCTCTTCATATATATATTGTACATATGTATTTCTATGTATTAATATCTATCTATCTATCTATCTCTCTTCTATCCTCTATTCATTCTAGTGGCTATTATATGATATACCTTTAAGTAGGTATGATAATTCAGTCCTATTAAGTAATAGATTTCAGTATATATATCCAGCATATGGAAATATAGATATTACTTATGAGTATATAGTAATAGTTATATTATATTTTATAGGGCAAATATAGTTATATATAATATATAAATAGTATATGACATATATCGCATATAGTATAGATGATATAACTAAATTATATACTATTAGTATATACTATTATATATATATATATATACTAATTATATATATTATATTTATATATTAAGTTTGTAATATATATAATATGTTTGGTAGTACTCTATAATATATAATATAGATTAAATACTATGGGACGCAACTACGACAATACACTACATACACACACACACACACACACAACGACACGATCCAACATTTCTTGTCGCGGTGTGCCGAGTGGCACTCAACACATGCTTCACTACACGCATGTGTGTGTATGGTCGGTCTTGGGTCGTTCACTCGACACACACACACCATCATACACACATCCACCACGACTACACACATCACTACCACACACTACTACACACTCTTCACGTACCACTCGACTCCCTCCATCACCACACACACACGATTTCTATATATTACTAGTGTATCATATGATATAGTTATTATTCATTTTTTTTACATATGCAGATTATCGATCTATAGCTCTATACTTGCCAATATATAGTACATAGTGTGTGTGTGTATTATGTTTATTATATACTATATTAGTATTATATTACTAGTATATATACTATTATAGTTCGTGTCGGGTTGGTTTATTATATATTATATTTACAACTAATACGATCGTGTGTGGTGTGTGTATTGCATATATAGATATATATATATATTATAATATTATATATTTATATTTATATTATTCTATATTATTATATATACTTACTCATATTCATAGTATATATGTATTTATATATATATATATATAGTATGTATTATATATTCCTTCACCTATATACTCTTCGTCTCTCTCTCTCTTGTTCTGTTTGTTCTTCTGTTCTCGGCTTGCTCTTGTCGGTCTGCTCTTCCTTTTGGTCGATCTGTTCTTTTACCTCTGCGTCGGGTCGGTCGCGTCTCTCTCTCTTCTCGCGCTGTATGTTCTCGTAGTTCTTCATTTCTCTCAGCTTCTCTTCTCTTTCTCCAGCGTCTCACTCTCTCTCTCATTTTGTCTTTGTCGGTTTCTTCCTTCTTCCTTTTGTCTTTGTTCTGTTCTATCCTATTAACTACTATTTTATTATACTAAATATTTATTACGTTATATTTTGTGTGCTGTATAATTTATGATTATATATAGTAACGTATATATATTCATTATTATTACTAATTTATATTATCTATATTAGATGATTATCTATCTTATATTATATTGTTTTGAAATGGTTTCTTTTAGGTTCTCTCATGCCTGTTGCTCCCTTCCGGGTTGTTTTTTCTAATTGTCGTCTTTTATCCTGTTCTCTTCTCTCTCTCTCCCGTGCTCTCTCTCTCTCATCGCCTGCTTATCCTATCCTCGTCACTTCGTCTCTCTCATCGTCTCCTCCTCTCTTTCTCTCTCTCTCTCTCTCTCTCTCTATGGTCGTCTGTCCTGTCTGTCTGTTCTCTCTCTCTCGCTCGTCTTTCATCTCTCTCTCTCGTCGTGATTCTCTCGTTCTCTCTTCGTCTCTCTCTCTCTTCATCTCCTCCTCCTATATAAGTGTGACTATATGACTCCTTATTCTCTCTTAATCATCATATATATCATGTATTCTCTTGTACTACTATATAGTCTAATATTACTTTTCATTCCTATATATACTATATATAATCATATATATTATAACATTACTATTATTATTTTATAATTACAAATAATATACGTATATGTGTGTGTATATGTTATATTACTATTTTACTATTATAACTTTATAATATATATCTTTATATACTTATAATTCTATTAATATTTATGATTACTATAGATATAAATATGTTATATATATATTTGTATATTACTACTACTATGTATATATATATATTCCATATAGTTCTTATACTACAAATACTATCGTATATGTATATGTTGTATATGTACCTATATATAATTATTACTATATTATATATATATATAATATATAATATATATATATATATATACATATGCTCTACTAGCGTTACCCTTAGTACTCTACGATAGTATAAAAAAAAGTTCTACTGTAGATTTAGAAAAATAAATCTCATTAGCATAGAAAGAAATCACAACAATGAACATAACATTATTTACATATTAAGATTCAACTTTCTCCTGCTGCGTTAGCCAAGAACTACTGTGTCTTTAGAACTACGCAGGTTCTGTCACCGCGGCTGCCTCCTCTTCATCTGTGGATTAGCAGAGTGCTGTTAATCGGTTTACTCGCCTGGCAACGGGTGGTCAGATTTGCTTTCGTTTCTCCAATAACGCTTCGATTTTAAAATGAACTTGGGAAAATAAATATACTTTAGGAAGTGGGAGATGTTGTGAAGGATCTTATCAATTTATTTTTTTTACATTTGGAGAGCAATAAGTAGAAATGTGAAGGATGGAGATCAATTTTCCTGACCTTTTTCCAATAGTTTGCGGAATCGACAGTAAGGATGAAATTCCTATGCAAACTGATGAATTGTAAAATATACTTAAAAGTCAGAAAAATAAAACAAGATTGTATTATAGCTTTATTATTCCCATTTCGCAAGTCATGGCGTGTTGCATATCTTTTGCAAGCGTGTGTGTGTTTTGCAAGCCTTCGGCGTCAAGAAGATTTAGCTATTTTTGATGAAGTAAAATGCCTTCCAGTGTAGGAAGTTTCACGAAAATTTAGGTCTAACATATGCATCCTCTCATAAACACGCCATCTGTCACTGACACGAGTAAAAGATAATAAATCTAAGTTATTATTACGTTTTAACAGACGCAAGAAGCTCCTCAACACACACGTAAAAATAGTCACACATTCATAGGAGATCATATACCCTTCCCTGCGAGCGTCTGACGGCGTATGTGACACGGGGGACTCGCGAAAGGGGCGTGGCTTGCGGGTGACTAGAAGAAGGAAGAGAAGAAGAAGAAGGAAGGGAAGGAGAAGAAGAAGAAAAGAGAAGAGAAAAGAGGAAAAGGAAGAGAAGAAGAAGAAAGAGAAGGAGAAGAAAGAGTAGAAGGAAGAGAGGAAGAAGAAAGAGAAGGAGGATATACATATACGTATATGTGGGCGTGTGTGGGGGGGTGTCTTTGCGTTTACCTGTATGTACCGGTAAGCGAATCAGGTTTTAAATCATTTATCGTGCGAGTCATTGTCCAACAATACATCCAGTAAATACGCACGTTTTTCCCCCAATTTTTTTCAGGGAAACGCTGCATCAATTCTAAAATAAGATTCGCATAAATTCATACTCTTTGGGACCTGAGAATCGCACGCAGTTTTTTTTTTTTCTCTCTCTCTGGCATCTTAAAACATATTAAAAAGAATGACATCACAAAAGGTTCACCCAAAAAATTACAGTTTGCGTTAACCTTTGAAAAAATGAGTGTTTTTTTCCCTATTATAGAACCTAAAGGCTTATCCTGAAAAAAAAAACTTTGAAAATAGCAAGTGAAGAAATAATACATGTGTTGATATATATACATAATTTTCTCTGGCTTTTCATAGTATGATTTTAATTTTATTTTTTTATTTTTTATTTATTCATTTATTTATTTATTTATTATTATTATTATTATTATTATATAGATGCCTGTTTTTATCATTAGAAAAACATACATATCACTATTATTTCGTTATT